>PVKS010000687.1:80000-124373 GCA_004027875.1 Aplodontia rufa | reverse complement strand
AGCTGAGTTCTGGGGCAGACTGACATGACGTCATTTTCAAGTCCTACCCTTCCAAGAGCCAAGAGACCCTCCTTGTGTTCCCCCACCTTTCAAGTCTTTCCCATTTGCAAAATGGAATAAGAACATCTATGTCCCAAGAGTACCCTGAGATACCTAAGCTCCTGAGCTTGTGACATGGTGTGGAATAAGGGCCCGCCATGTCTTCACCATTATCCACGCCGCGTCAGGCTCGTGAATGCACATGTCCCAGCCAGACCACCACTTCTGGTTTAAATCCTCTGCATCCCCTCTCCCGCCCTCTGGGCAGCAGGGACTTCGGGAAAGGACCCAGCACCACTGCACTGCCCTTTGCCTATTCTGGTTGGCTCCTTTATGAATGGACAGCAGGTTATTAATGAACAAGGCGAGGGCAGGAAAACCAGCAAGAGATAAAGTGCATTTTGAGGAAATCACTTGTTTATTTAAATATTGTACTTATGAAAAATCCCAGAATGAGAAATACGAGCATTTGCGATAACAATCAAAATGGAAGAAAAAAAAAAGAAAATACATGATCAGAAATATGAGTGACAAGATATTCAAAATAAAAATGTGCACCTTTAAAATATTTGCGTTTCAGAAAATATCCATACTTCAACCTCAGAATGAGTCTCTTAAAAGCGCTTTGAAAACACCTCCCCCTGCTCTCTTCGTCTCCTTTCTTTAGAAGGCATCTTCTCTTTAACTCCCTTTGGGAAACTTCTTATAAATGAAGATTTGCATCTCAAGGGATTACTCTGGTTAGGAAAGTGTTTTATTAAAAAATATATGTTTGCCACAGAATGCTGAGCGATATAATTAGCTGGTCCCTTCTGTTTTATTTTAAAAGGCTGTATGGCCAAGTTCTAATTAAACATATTCTCGGGGCGTTTGAAATGTGAAGGTGCCTCAGAATTGGGCACTAAGATGAAAGAAGCAAAGACTAAAGGGACAGGAACCAGGAAGCAGGATCTCTGGCCACAGGGCAGTGGTCAGAATGGCCTCATTTGTGTTTCAGCCTGCAGGGATCCACAAGCCGTCCCACTGTACCTTTGGTGAGATGGGGCCCTGTGTTCCGGGAGGTCATGCGCAGAATGAGCTGATCTCATTCCATCTAATCCAGCAAGGCTGGAGGAGTCCCCAGCTGGCATCCTGGAAAGAAGGGCATGTAACAGATTATCAGCTTTACATGAGAGTTGCTAAGATCCCTGCCTCCCTGCCATTCAGATTGTGTCTCTGGATGTAACCCTTTTCCTACTTCTTGCCATTTAGCCTAACAATCTTCCAAAGGATCATACGTCATTTTACTTTGTGAACACAGGAATAAAATAGAAGGTGATAGAATCTTGCTCTTGATCGCAATATATACACCCAGCCTCGCTCAACTAAGAGAGAGACAGTGCTGTGGCCTCATTTATAAAATGGATAGAATTATGCTTACCTGTATGTACTTAGGAGGAACAAATGAACTGCAAATGGATGTACTCTGTCCCCGGTGAGGGGTGCACAGGAGTTAAGAGTTTAGAAAAACCTCCTCGGAACCCTCCCACCTTGGCACCCTCACTCTTCACAAAGCGCTTTCCTATCCATTAGAACCTCTTTAGGAGCAAGCAGAACTTGGCATTCATTACTGGTGGGAATGCAAAATGGTACAGCCACTTTAGAAAACCATTTGGCAGCTTCAGAGAGAGTCACACATACACAGTCTGTATGACCCAGCACTTGAGGCCCGAGAGAAATGAAAAATTATGTTCACCCAAAACCCGCCACCCGCACATGTGTCTGCACATGGCACCTTTATTTACAATCGCCCTAAACAAGAAACCCAACTGCCTTTCAACTGATGAATGGGTCAACAGATTTTGGTACAAAGGAATAGTTTCTGGCAAAAGAAGAAACAACTTCTCGATCTGCACAACGTGGATAAGTCTCAGATGCATTGCACTAAGTGAGAGAAACCAGACTCGAAAGGTTATATATCGCATAATTTCATTTATACCACATCCTGAAAGAGGCAAAAACATGGGGAAGAATAATCAGTGGCTCAGATCAGTGGTTCAGTGGCTCCTGACAAGGGGGAGTGGAGTTAAGGGCAAGATGTGGGTAGTTTTACTACAGGAGCACAAGGAAATTTCTGGGATGTAATGGATCGTCCCCAGTATTGATTACAGTGGTGGCTACATGACATTTTTGCTTTTTTCAGAACTCAGAGAATTACACACCAAAAGAATGAATTTTATTCTATGCAAATTAAAAAAATAAATTTAAATAAAGCCTCTGGGTTGGTAGAAAATGTAGCAGTTGTTCAAGGTTTATTTCCCCCAACTCCAAAATTCATTGTCCCAGTAGGAAGGCTCAGGAAGCCTGAAGGGCTTGCATTCATTCCCTGGTGATGGCTACTGCTCCACAGAAGAGCACCCTAAAAGCTGAAAGGAAGGACAGATAACATGGGTGGATGGAAAGTTTAATTAGATAATTTGTATTCTCTTCCCTATTGGTTGGGGACAAAGCAAGGAGCCCCACTAGCTACCTGTGGCTATCTTGAAGTCATGAGATGAAGCACACGGAGTATGAAATGATGCTGAAAACAGAAGGCAAGAAAACGGATTTCCTGTTGATAAAATGGAGCACCGAATCTTCCACTGGACAATACCCTCATGCCCATGTGAACAGGATCCAAATTATTTGCAGACTAATGCAACCTAGTAAAGACAATCTGGGATCTCACCGAAATATTTCTATATTATCCAGAGTCCCAAACCAACTCGAAACAAACCAGACGATAAAGAACTTTAGTGAAATAATATAAGACACATATTCAGGGGAAAGTGGGAAAAGGGTTTGAAAACATGTCTCACCTGTTTATGACCAAAAACATAAAGAGATGTTCAAACGCATTACTAATCACGGAAAGCAAATGAATGACAGCCACTGGTTTGGGAAATAATAAAAAAAGAAAGAAAAGAATAGCTAAAAACAGAACATTTCCAAACATTTTGGAAAACAGTATTGTAGATATGCAGGCTCTATGACCAAGTTGTCCCACCTCTGCATGTGTATCAAGAGGAAATCTTCAGGGCTGGAGCGGTGGCTCTGGGGTTACAGCGCTTGCCCAGCATGTGCAAGTACACAGGTTCAGACCCCAGCACCCAAGTACACAACTGTCAGAGCAACCAAAGCCATGTGAAAAGCTCAATTGATTCTCTCTCTCTCTCTCTCTCTCTCTCACTGTCCTTCTCTCTTAAAAAAAAAAAAAAAAAGAGGAAATCTTCAACATGGGGCATTTTTAAAATAAGAGTTTAGAGGTGGGGGTGGGGAGGGTCATGAACTGAAATCTATTTCCATGCATGTATGAGTTTTTCAGGATGAACCCAACTACTATGTATAACTACAAAGCTCTAATTAATAATAATAATAATAATAATAAATAAAAGTTCAGAAGCTACAAAAACAAGAAAAACCTAAATGAAACAATGCTGAGTAAAAGAAACAAGACACAAAATGATTTATTCGATGTGAATTCATTCATGAACACACACAGGAATGTACTCCTCAGTGTTAACACTATAAAGCAAAACAAGACAGTCATCACTCCAAAAAGGTGGAGGTGGCCCTCCAGGGGTGGGGATTGGCATTGGGAGGTGTCAGGGGGAATTTGGGTTACTAAGTGCTGGTTATGCAGATGTTGACTCCATATCATTATTGAAATCATGCAGCTATGATTTGCATAGTGTTCGACATCTTTGATGTATCTTACACATAAAAACATAGGAAATTAGAAACCAGATTCCAGAGCCAAGAATGTACAACTAATGACTAGACGACGAATCCTTACAAGCCTTGGTTCCAAACAGGGACTATCACAATGAGTCTATATTACAGTCATAAGCCTTGCTTCCCTTCATTGCCATTTCCTGTAGCCAGAGACCTTTTAAAGGTGCTTGCTTTTAAGCAAAAGTTGCATCCTTTTGAAGATATTCATTCTCTCTCATAAGTGTAACGAGTGTTAATCTTACAGAGTGCCCCTACTGATTTATTACATGGTTTAGGTCAGATTTATTTTTTGTAGGTGTCTATAAAGACTTAAGGTGAGCTCTATTCAACTGCTTTTTATTTGCCTGGAAATCCTTGATCTGAAAAATCATCAGAGTCAGAAACCTAGGGAACCACACCCAATACGTCTTGAATAAGTAAAATGCATTCTGTCGGGTCAAAACCATGTTATGCAGTTCCTTGTGGAAAATTCCTTCCTGCTCTTATTCGAGCCTATTAACTCAACTCTTATTGTACTTATTAATCTAACATGCTCAGACATGTTTCCAAAAATACATCAGTTTGGAAATGTAAAAAATGATGGAGAAGGGGCCGGATAGTGACAGTTGAAGTTGACATGACAGACCAAAAATTAAAAAAAAAAAAATCTCAAGTCAACTTTCTGAGATTCCTGGAGGCATTTATTGTAGGTATAGCAATGAACTGTTAGGTTAGACCGTGACTAAAACCTTTTTCAAAAAAATCAGATACATGTGCAATGGGTAATAAATTGATGCCCATCAAATGTTCAGTGAAACTTATCATTTAGGAGTGGAAATTTTGTATCCATTCTGGAAGTCATTCTGTAAGAATGTTAGAGATGTTCATCTAAATCCGGTTCCCGGTGAAACGTGTATCATATACACATAACTGTATGTATATGTACATTCACATGCAGAGGAAAATAGTTATCTATATCATATGTGTATATGCATGGTTTGGAGTCCATTCAAGAATTCAGGATTTGGATGGAATTCATGGATTGCTGAACAATTATGGGAACACTTGCATCCTCAGAACAAAATGACCTTTTCAAGTTCCAAAACATTAAAGGTTAAAGAATGTTTGAAAGGAAGTTAATACTTTTAAAACATTGGGGAAATTGCCATTCTCTCCAAGACCTGACCAAAACGAGAGGAAAGTGCCCCTGGTCTTTCTAAGCTTATGCCGGGAGGTGTGGCATGTTTACCTTGCCTGCTTCTGCTCAAAGCTAGGAGTGAAACTACCTCCTTAGCAAAAAGAGAAGCCATCCTGTGATGGACAGAGCACAAGAGCTCATGCAAGAAACCCTTTGCAGGCAGGTTCCTAATTGCAATTTTGAAGTCACATTTCTTTCTCTCATGAGTAGCAATGGCAAAGGGAGCAAATCAATGTGTGTGTCAGATTTTCCCAGCTTCTATTTTCCATCTGACCTGGATGGTGCAAATTCTAGTCACTACTAACAGGGAAAATAGAAATATCAGTGTGACTCCTTACCATACCTCTTCCTCTAATGAGCTCACAGAAAGATCTGGAGGAACCAGTCTTACCACCCCTGCAAACGCCTGCTCTTCTCAGCAAGTCAGGAGCCTGTGCACTGCCTTTCTTTCATTTTTGCCCATTCTAAGCACCTGCTTTGCATCCTGAGGTGCATCCAGCCTCACGCCATGTATAAGCTTTGTCTTCAGGAAGGTCTGACCCTGTGGCTGCTCTTCTCATACTGGCTTTAGGAAGTCACCATGTACGGGATTACTAGTGTGTACTAAGCTTTTAACTGAGGCATCAACATACATCAACATACAACATACATTACCAGGTCAGCATCCCAGGTAAGCCACCCAGGTAAGCCTCACTCCAGGTAAGACTCTGGGAAGTAGCCTCTACTATGAATTTCCCACAGGCACATCTAGTACACCAGTGCCTCTTTCAAATCCTGTTATGACCCCCAGCTCCCAGCATGTAGCCCCAAGATGCAAAAATTTCAAAAGGCATCTCCAACTTTGACCAGCTCCTATCTCACTGAGACCCAGCAAGGTGTTTCAGATGAAAAGAGCTGTCCTGCTTTAGAGATGGAGGAGATGAGGTGCAAAAGGTGGGGAGACTTGCTCAAAGTTACTTGGTGAGTTATAGGCTACATGCTGGGGCCTTCCATTATCACAAGCAAAACTTGCATTCAGGGCTGGAGCAGTGGCTCAGTGGTTAAAGCCCTTACCTGGCATGTGCAAGGACCCATGTTCCAACCCAAGTACCATGTACACAACAAAGTGTTGGAGAAATAAAGGCCAGATGAAAAAATAAATAAAATTGATCCTCCCTCCTTCCCTCTTTCTCTCTCTCTTTAAAAAATAAAAAACTTGCATTCAACTGCAATGTACGGCTGCCCACCGCACATGTAAACATGCAGACCCACTGTGTGCATGATCTTTCTATGTTGCTCATTGGTGTTACCTACTAAGAAATTGACTAGTTTCACCTCCTCATTGCTTCATGTCTCCTTTACTCCCTAGTTCATTATGCATAGTTCAGTTGTAGGGGTGGGCGTTGGGCTGGATGGCCAGCCAATACTCCACTTTCCTGTCTTTCCCACCTAGCTTCTTGTCTCTATATACCCCAAGGATGAGAGGGGCCAGAGGAGTGAGCACACTTGCGTTTCTGACTTGTGAACCTGCTGGACAAATTTCACTACTGATGGAGGATTCTGACCCATTTGCAAATTTCATCTTTCCTGGATAACAGGTAAGGCCTGAGGAAGACAAGGAGGGTTTGTGGGCTTCCAAGAAAGGCCTTCCTGCCACATAATGTAAATGGACTCAGCTGGACAGGAAGGGAGTTGCTTCCTTCACAAGCCTTCTCCTAATGGGGACCCTAGCCCCAGGCACTCAAGTAGCCTGCAAAGGAAGATTCTTTTGGGAAAGCAGCTATTTTCCCAGTGCATTCCCATCTAGCCTGGGCCCAGAGTTTCTCAAAAAAAAAAAAAACAAAAAAAAAAAACAAACTTAAATGAGGCAAAAGGCTTCCTATGAATCAATGACCCTAATTGGGCAACCTATTTTAAAGCTACTGATAATATCTGCAAGGTGATCAAAAGAGAAAAAGATTCTCTCTGAAATTAGTATCAATACCTACTATTTTTGCTATGTGTGTAGTTATAGTTCAGGGTCAGGTTCTGGGGGCCTGGGTCTCCCAAGTTAACAGGCAGGGAAGACAGCTGCAGATGGCTGACTTACACTGAGCATGAATCGGGGGAGAGGTGCCTGGAGGGGACTCAGGCCACCACTCAAAAGACCATTTTGGATGGGAAAAGGGGTGGGGATCAAACACTCTCCCAGGGAGGAAGTTGGGACCCAACTCTAAGTACTGCTGAGATGGGGAAGAAAGAAGGTGCTCATCACTCCATTGCAGAGAAAGTGAAGAGACAACTTTAGTTCTAAAGATTCCATTTGAAAAATGAGCCTAGGATGGGTAAAAAGATGGGAAGATGGAAGAGGTGCTCAGAAGTTACAACAACCCCCCCCACACACTGGCCTTGGATCACATGTAAAAGTCCGTGCTGAGTCAGGACTCACAGGTAGAGCCAGGCCAGGAGGCCAGCTTGCTAGGTGCCTGTGGAGAGTTCTCCCAGGCAACCAGAGGCAGCACCACCACCCGGGAGCAACTTCCCTTGATGTGCTCTTGTGCATCCTTCCTGGCTGGGCTTCTGCACCCTAACCAGCACTGTACACTTGTCTATCTGTACACACTCCCATAGGGACTGCCTGAATGCCGAGATGCTTCCTCCAAGTAGTTTGCTCAAGGGAGGAGCTCTACCTGTGAGGCTCAGGATCAGCATTCTGGTATTGCCTGCTCATGTATTTACCAGGGGCCATGGTTTGCTGCTCCTGGCCCTGTGCAGCCTCTGGAGTCCCAACTAGTTCAGAACTGGAGTGCAAGGCCTGCAGGTATGCACCCCACTTATCTGCTCCAGAATTTCAACACTGGAGGGGTTTGGCCGGGAGGTCTACTGTGGTCTGGGGTGGGCAAGGATCTTGTCATGAGGCTAAATCAACACAGAGAATTTTAACTTAAATTTTAACTTAAATGCTAGGTTTGTTCTGGGAACATAGAAAAGGGCCTGAGGTTGGGGAGCATCTAAATCCCTTCCTAGGGTCACCAACTGCATCTGCAGTCCGTCAACAAATTTAAGAGCAAGATACATGCGGAAATCCTACTGCACAGCTAGTCCACTAGGCGAGCCCCAAATCATCCTCTCGCTCCAAAGCACCCTAGCCTGACACCTTCTAATCCCCAACTCCTTCTTCCCCTCATCCTGGTCTTGTCCTTCTGGCCAGTCAGTGGCCTCCCGCGCTGTCCCGCCTCTAGAGGGCGCTGATAGAGAGGTGGTAAGGCCAGCTCCAGCCGCCCTCTCAAAAGGGTTGCCCTAGGGACTCCACCCCTACCCCACCCCCGGCCTAATTTGAATATTTCATTGGCTGCCGCCAGTCTGGTCAATTTATCATGCAAATGTGGATGCCCTCAGCGCCAGAGAGGAGCCACCGCCCGCGCTGGAAAGCGGCGCCCGATTGGTGGCCGAGACAGCGGCATTTGTAATATTTTTCTTTGGGCATTAGAGTCATTTACCAATGCCATCACCGCAACTCCAGGCACTGAATCACCAGCCATTTAAAGGGTTTTATTGGCAGCTTTGAAACTTTTTAACATGTTCTTTTATTTTAAACTAAGTGTCAACCTATTTCAGACCTCCGTCTCTCCCCCCACCCCCACCCCTAAAAGAGCAGCAGAAACTACAAAGCACTTTGGTCCCTCACAATTTGTGCACGGGGTGATCGCCCCTGCCTTGTCTTAGGATGCACGACTCAAACTGTTTGGAATAAGCACTTGGCAGTCCTTAAAAATGATCCTTGACAATTCTTAAGAAGGTCGAGGAGGACAGAATAGGAAAACAGGAGGAGGAAGAAAGAAGGTGAAACGTGGGGGAAAGAAGATGTGGCAGACAGAGGAAGGGGAAAGGCGGAATTCAGGGCTTCTCTGAAGAAAGGGGTAAAACTTGGAGTTATAAGAGCCCCCAAGTCGGAGAAACCTACATGCCATATAATGTGACCCTTGGGGCCATCTGTCCCCAACAACCGTGGCTCTTCTATTGTCCAAATACAAGTGTCATTCATCAAGTTTCAAGAAAAAAGAATAAAAACGAAGCCCCTTGTACCTCTCTGTGTACTTGCTCTATCCAGAGTTATGCTTTCGTCTTCCCCGTTTGGAAATTTGGAAACAAACACAAAATCATAATGTATAAATCAGAAAAGAGGAAGGACGTAGGAAAAGAGTAGAGGGAAACAAAATTCTTTCCGGTCCTGAAAATTCCCTGGCTAGTTAATGAGGTCACCAGGCGCAAAAAGCTGGACTCTGGTCTGAGTTACCGGTGGTTTCATTTCCCGGACCTCCTCCTCCTTCAGGGTTCCGGCATTCGGAGAGCAGGGGTTCAGACCGGCATCGGGTTGCCCTTGCCTTGATTCTAATACCCGCTGGTGTTTGGCAGTTCCTGTAACCACGCGGGAAGAGGTGGGCACCTCTGCGTTCCCACTAGCAAAGAGTTACTCGCTCCTGGCCAGCGGTGAGCCTCACCGCAGCTGCAGCTGTCTCCAGTGTAGGTTTTGTTTGTTTTTAAAACTCTGCACAAATAGTTTCCAAATATCCATTTCACCCAAAGTGGGTGGGGGAGCATCTAACGTTATAGTGAGAAATTCCGGAAATTCCCCCTGCAACCTAAGTCTACACGTGGGATTTTATAAAAGGATAATTCACCGATAATCGCGCCTTCCAAACTGGGTTTAATGAACATCTCTCCTCTTTAAACCGAAATACAAAGATTATCTATTTTCTTTAATATTCGGCCTCCTAAAAAAAAGTTTTTTTTTTTTTTTAAGTTCGGTAAACGACAACGAAAGAGCATTACGGAAGAAAAAGGAGCTATTTGAAGATGCGCCACTGAGAGCACCGGAAAGTGGGGAAAAGGAAGGGCTGTAGGGAGAAGAAAATCGCCAGCCTGTCTTGGGAAACCCGAAAAAGTGAAGGCTTCCAATCGTCCAACCTTGGAGTTAGTGTCGAGGCGGACGCTTTCCTCCTCCGCCCCCACCCCAGCCGTAATCATCCTTCTTTCCTCTGCTAGGTGAATTTTTTTTTTCAAAAAAGACGTTTAGACCTGCCGGAAAATAGGGGAGGGTGGGAAGAAGGAACTTCGGGGTGGGGGCATGCGGGCCCTAGCTTCTGGGGAAGGGGGCCAGGCAATTTCAGCTTCCAACCAAAGTTCTCCCGGGTGTAGACGCCCAGGAGTTCCCCGCGGACTGGCGACCCAGCTTCCGCCCTGGTCCTCCCGGACCCAGAAGAACTCGAACATCCACGCTGCCCCGGGAAGATCGCAGGCCCTTTTGCGTTTGAATTGAGTAGTCCTGGCGAAAAACATGCATCGGGCCTGTCCACGACGTTGGGCCAAACCTCTGTGCGCCACACAAGAAATTTACGAAGTAGGAAGCCCGGACCAGGAGGGGGAGGGTTGGGCGTGTGTGCGCGCGCGCGAGTGTGTACTGGGGTTCGGGGAGACGTTTCACACCCTGAAACCCAGGCTTGACCTTGCGCGGATTTATAAGCCCCTTACTTTCCAACGAAGATTACCCCCCACCTCCAGCCACATCCGGGAGCGCCTGAAGCATCTTCTCCAGAGGCCCCACAGAAGTGGCATTAATATACCGCTCTGATTTTCGAAGGTTTATTGCACGTCAAAACTGTAAAAGTTCTTGGGAGAATTTACAGACAAAACATCTGGTTCGTTAAAACAAAGCTACCGGAAAAAGAGAAACAAACTTCGCTGCTGTGTAAATGCACTTTTAAAAAACAATTTACCGCCTGGCCAGGGCCTGGCCCCAGGGTCTGAATCCTTCGAGTCTGGCACGGGCTGAGGTCTCCAAGCCGGACCCTATTCCTGGCTGAGGTGTGCAAGTGGCAGGCTTCTCTGCACCCCGGGCACTTCCTGGCCTGCGGTGTGGGGAGGAGAGAGGAAGGGGGAAGTTCACAAGCCAGCGTTCCAGGGGATCCTTGGCATGAGGGCACCAGGTGCACCCCCCTCTCCTCTGGCACTCTGGTCCAAGGCTCTCCAAAGGCCCACACTCTGGCTACCTGTCCTCACACCTTTAAATCAGGTGCAGGCTCTCAAGAGCTTAATACCTAGACTGCTTTGTCCCTCCAGGTGGCCCACACCTCCCTTAAGACACTAGCAAACCCTCTCCCACCTCAGAGTTTAGGTCCTGGATGACAGGGACTGGAGCCTGCCTTGGAATGGCAGCGACCAGGATTCCTTTCCTTTAAGTCTTTTCCCTCTGTGGTCACCCCAATGAGGACATACCTTGGCTTTCCTCAGGTCAGGAGGACAGTCACTCACTTCCCTCAGTGGCCACATTGCGAACAACCTTGGGCTGCCTCCCTGAGGTGATGGTGGTCTATCTGCTTCTCCCCTGCACTGAGCTCGGACTTACTGACTCCTGCCTGGTGTATTGCAGGTCAGGATCCCTGCCTCTCCACTGCAGCCTCTTCCAAGCCTCTCCTGCATTTGATTTTTCCCCCTCAGAACTTGTCAAGGTGGGACTTGAGTTGGCCAAGGTCAGAAACTTCCTGGGGTGGTTTAGATCCATTAAGTTAGGCCAGGAGAAAAGCATCCAGGACTTCCTGAGTTGGAAAATCTGGAGTCGGACTTCTAACCCCTGACCTGAAGAAGCTGCATTGGGAGTTTTTTTTGGTAGAATACAGCTCAGCACACAGCAGCAGAGGATCAGCAGGCTTCCCAGGGGCCTGAGATGAAATCTGGAGAGTAAAAATTGCCTTCAGGCCCCTGGTTTATGTTTACAGTTGACGGCCCAGGTTCTGAGTGAGCCCCTAAACTCAAAGTGAGCAGCTACTTTCCCCGTGGGTGCTTGCCACTGGTGTTTCTCTGTGAGTTCTTCCATTGCTCTTCAGCCCATTTTTCCTTCTTCCGTTTTTAGGGGTTTGGAAAATTATTCTCAGAAGTGCAGCATCTCCCAGAGGTGGTAGTATTTGGCTTAGACGGTTACTATACAGCATGACTCAAGTAGATAAGAAGTGGCCAGGTGTTTGCTTGGACATGCTTGTTTGTTGCTTTTTGAAGAGACCTGCAACTCTTAAAAGAGTTGGGTGAAAAGATTTCTATCCTGTGGATCTTTCCTAGAATTCTAGCTCCTCCGCAGGGTGCGGGCTTTTCTGCCCTCCAGTCTAGGGTAAAAACAGCTGGCCCACTGGATGTGGTTGTGCAGAGCCTGCACCCCAAAGTGCAGGTTGTTTCTATTTACGGAAGCAAGAAGCCCCCCAGCCAGTGCTGCCAGTCTCCCTGGCCTCCTCAAGAACTGAACGGAACAGACCTCACAGACCTCAGCAGTGCCTGAAAGTGGCTCTTTTTCAATTCTAACTTGACAATCTCAATGCAAAGTGCTGCAAGGGTTCCCCGTCTTGGTGCAGCTGATTAGAGGGGGCAGAACTCACTAAGCACCCAAACAGAAATATTTGTAGTAAGAATAGAGCCAGGTAAAATACCAGGTACAGTCCCCCTCCCCACAGATGTCCCAGGAGTAAGTCCCCCACCATACCCTTTAATTTTTTAAGGGGAGGACAAGAAGGGCCCTTTGGACAGGTCCTACAGGTCAGAAAGCATATGCATATTTACCCTCAGGACAGTTGTGGAGGGAGAGGGAAACAAGAGGCAATAACTGGGAGAAAATGCAACCACATCCCAGAGATCAGCATTTTGGGAGAATGGGTGCCCAGCACTATCTGCCAAGCTCTGGTTTCTCAGACATATAGCCCTGCCTGGTCTATCTCTAAATAACATGTGAATTAGGGACGGATTGCCACCCAGACATCATTTTCTTCTAAATTGCCCTTAGTTTCCCTGGGATCCCTGTTTTCTTACCCTCTCTTGTTCCTCCTTATCAGGCCTTGTGGTGCAGCAGCCAAGTGGGACCAGCAAAGTTTTATACTGTAATCTAGCTAAGACTTTCTGGCCACCAGACGGCTGCATCTGCCCAGTTAAAGTGGGCTTAAGGTCCTGAATTCAGGTAATTTCTAGGTCTATATTGTGGTTGGTTTGGATTTGGGAGTTCTCCCTTCTCCTCCAGCCACACCCAGGCCGCAGAAAAAAGGCAGAGAGAACCTAAGCGAATATGAGGACTAGGTCCACACTGCCCCCTTTTCTTCGGTCCCATCCTTACAATGGTCTGAAAAATTATTCACTTGCTTGGGTCCCCAGACTAAGGGGGTCCAGTGCATGCGGTTAAAAGAACACATAGAGTTCAGGGATCCCGGATACAATACTGCAAATGGGGCTAGATCCCTGTTTGCTTGTCCCAGCAAGGCAGTGCGGTGGTGATGTGCACTCCTTACAGCCCCTGTTATGCTTGACGAGCTGTCGCTGCAATGTGTAGCCCAATGACACTGATGGATGCGCCAATGGTTGGACAGACAGATGTTAGGGCGGATCGTACAGCGCGAGGCGCCTGAGCGGGGGAGGGCCAGTCACCGATCCAGCGGCGGCAGCGGTGGGCAAGGCAGAGACTCGAGTTCAGGCCAAGACCCGCGAGGGGGTGGGGTGGGGTGGGGGCAGAGGTGGGAGAGCAGCGAAGAAAAGGAGGAGGGAAATATCACTAGGGAGAACTCCCTGACTTCCTTGCGCAGCGCCCAGCAATGTGCGCTCCCTGCAACCTGTACGCCTAAGTGGGCGTTGGGCGCTTCAGAGGTGAGCCGGGGGCAGGCGGGAACTGACCTGGACCGGTGCCAACCCTCCTGCAGGCAAGAAGCGCCTAGCTCGGCCACCAGAATCTGGAGGCCGCCAGTGGCGTCTACCGACTCACGACTCACCGTTCCCTCGCTCGCAAGAAGTGTTTCACGCCCCAGGGCCGCATCTCCAAGGCCTGGAGGGGTCGCGGTTTCGGCCTCGGTGGCCACAGGCACCAGGCGAGCGCGGTGTCCCCACCCACCAGTACACCACTAGTCGCCAGCCCCGGAGCCCGGCCGAAACCGCCTCCGGCTCCGGGCCCCGCGTGGGGTCCGCACCCCACAACTCCAAGCGCTCTGGCACACGCCAGAGCGCTGAAGGCAGCTTTATAGCCGGGGAGGACGGCGGCCGCACATCTGCATTCAGGGAGGCGTCTGGACCGAGCCCAAGCCCGCAGGCTGGGGGCGAGCGGAGACTTTTGATCTTACCATCAGGGTGAGATCACGGTCTCCGGTCTAAAAGAAAAGAAAGCACGCTGTGAACTTTTAAAATAAACTTACAAAAACAATCACAAAGAAAACATTAAAAAGGAGGCAGGGCGGAAGAAGAGAGAAAAAAGACTAAAAAAGAAAGGAACATAAAGAAAAAAAAAGGAGGAAGGAAGAAGGCTGGGATTTGCAGTTCCCGGAGCGCTCAGCCAGTCAGTCCCGGGGCGCGGAGCGCCGGCCCTCGCTGGGACTGACGGTCTCGGGGCCTGCGGAAGGGTCGAACCCCCAGCCGACACGCCCAGGAGCAGGGCTGTCTCGGGGACAGTGGGCTTGGCGACCGCCCCAGCTACCGCCGCCCGGGAGCGCCCGGAGCCGGCCCCGCTGCGGCCGCCCCATTCCCGGCCCGAGAGCTGGCCCAGGGAGACGCAATCGAGCCCGCAGCGCATCGATGCGCCGCCGCCCGCGCCGCTCGGGCTCGGTCTCCCACCCCGCCGCCGCCGCCGCCGCCGCCCGAGGGTCGCCCGCATGAGCTCCAGCCCACCCGCGCCCTCCTCGCTGCCCGTAAGTGAGCCCGCGTCGCCCTGCCACTAGCGCAGCCCGACCAGCTCCTCCTCCCCGAGGACGCTGGGCCCTGCCCGCCCGGAGCCTCAGCGACCTCAATCACCCAATCAATAATCAATCCCCTTCATCCAGAACTGCCGGCAGGCCGGGCGCGGCTGGGCGGCCCCCTCTGGGAGGCGCCCTGGGGCGGGGGATGGGCTAGGGCGCCCGAGTTTGTTCACCCGCCCCCGTCCCGCCCTGGGATCCGGCGGCGCCGTGGGTGGGGGGCGCAGCCCGGCATCCAAGTGGGCGAGAGGTTGTTGGGTAGAGGAACCGCGATCGTCCCAAAGTCTAGAGAGGAAACTTGGAGGCACCCCCTCCCACCCTGACCCCCAAAACGGGCCGGGGAAAGTTTGCCCTGGGGAAAAAAATAGGGGGAAGTGACAGCGGCGGGTCTCAGGGGAGGAGCCCGGGTGGCGTGGGGCCTGAGGCGGCCCCCACCCACTCCAGCCCGCACCCGCCTCTTCCCCCGAGGGCGCCAGCGCCTGCCTGCGGGCCTTGGCATCCTCGGGGGGCACAAGCTTGCGCCCCCGAACCGTTCTGTGGGTTTCGGACACGGTGTGTGGAGAGGCGTGCGGGCCGGGCGGAACAGTTGGGGGCAGCCAGGGGGCGGCCAGGCTGGAGAAGAGGGGTGGGCGGGGGTAGAGAGCGCCCCGGGACGGGTTTCGTGGGGCTGGCACCGCGCCCCTCTGTGCGCGCACGGGGCGGAGGAGGAGGGGCGGCACCGGTCCCCGGACTGGGTGGGGGTCCTAGGCCGGACCAGGACTGGGGGCGGGGGCGCGGCGCCCCCGCGGGCAGGCGAGTGACACGATCATCTCCTTTTCCTTTAAGCTTGCCTGTTGCCGACGCCGCCGCTCCAGCCGCGCCGCGGGCAGAAGACTGGACCGCCGAGCCCCGGGCCGCGGCAGCGGCTGCGCGCCCCCCCGGATGCCGTGACCCCCTGCCCGGGGGCGGGGGCCGGGGCCGGACCGGCCAGGGCCGCTCCCGCGCTCCTCCTCCCATCCCTTTGCCCGCCTTCTCCCCTTCTCCCCGCCCCCCAGCCCCGAACCCCGCGCACCTCGTCTGGGGACGGGGCGGGGGGGGGCAGGGCCGCCGCTCCTCCCCGCCCCCTCCTCCTCCGGCCTCTGGAGCGATTTGTCAAACTTCCCATTCCGCCAGCAGCGCGGTCCTCCTCCTCCTCCTCCTCCACCTCCTCCTTCTTCCCTGCCTCCTCCTCCCCCCGCGCTCCTCCCTCCCCGCGCCTCCCTCGCCCGCCCTCCTTCTTCCCTCCGCACGTTCGGGGATCGCGGCGGAGCGCGGCGAGGGGGGGACGCGGAGAGCCGGGGCGCAGCAGCATCCTGCGGGCGGCCGCTCTCCGGGGGGGAGGCTGAGAGCAGGCCCGCCTCGCCCCCCCGCGGGCCCGCCGCCCCTCCCTCCCTCCCTCTCCTCAGCCCGGCAGCGGCGGCGGCGGCGGCGGCGGCGGCAGTGGCAGTCGCGGGAGAAGCATCATGCCGAGGAGGAAGCAGCAGGCGCCCCGGCGCGCAGCAGGTACGAGCCGCTTCCCCTTCCTCCTTCTCTCCTCCTCCTCTTCCTCTCCTCGCTCGGCGCCTCTGGCCGCCGGCGACCCGTTCCTCGTCGCACTCCTTGCCGCTCTCCCGCTGCCGGCGCAGAGTAACTCTGGGCGCCCGGCTCGCTTGCAGCTCTGCTCTTTGGGTGCGTGCGTCCGCCTCGGATACCCGGCGCCCCCCGGATGCCCCGCTGCGCTCTGCCCCCCCCCCCCGCCTTGCTGCTCGCATCCACTCCGGGACCGCGCTCCGGGCGAACTGAGCCCAGATGGGTCCGCGCCTCTGCCGCTCTCTGGCTGCAGAGCGGATGGGAAGGAGCCCTGGTCTGTCGCTTTCTGTGGGGGGCGGGCGGGGTCACCTGAGTTCCCTGGGACACCTTCCGTGTCCTCCTGCGGCGGGCCGGCTGGGGACTGCCAAAAAGAGTGAGCGAGTGAGCGAGCGGGTCCCTTTGGCCACCTTACTGCTAATTCGATTGATTCTTCGTTTATTGGGCCCAAACCCAGCACAGCGGTGGAAACCAGAGCGCACAGGGTCTGGGTATTGTCAGATGACTGTCAAGTCAGTATTCAAGGCTGGCATTTCCTCCACTCCCGTTGGTGTCCCTTTACTCCCACCCCTCCTTCCACTGCTTCCCCTATTCTCATCTCAGAGCACTTAGTTCTGGGACAGGTTTGAGTACTCTTCCCCCCACAACACACACTTTTTTTTTTTGGCCAGAAGTGTCCACTCCTGTTAAGACTGAACTGATTTTTATTTCTTTTCTGGAAAAAGCATCATTGAAAACAAAACAAAACCCACACACGTAACATTATTTTGC
Source organism: Aplodontia rufa (assembly GCA_004027875.1). Taxonomy (NCBI): domain Eukaryota; kingdom Metazoa; phylum Chordata; class Mammalia; order Rodentia; family Aplodontiidae; genus Aplodontia; species Aplodontia rufa. The sequence continues at coordinate 107,345 of PVKS010000687.1, read as the reverse complement.
AATAATGTCGGTCGGGGCATGTTGCCTGGAAGAAGGGTTTCTGGCCCTTTGCCACCCTTGATTTGATGACTGATTGATCGCCCTTCATGCTGCTGCCTTTGATCTATTCATTCCCAATAAACATCAATAAATCACTTGCAATAGTGAGGCCAACCTCTGTGACGTCAGGAGAGCCCTGTCAGTGCAACTTCGGGGATTTGGGGGCGGATTGCGGGAGGACCACATATGGACGTGATGTATTTTGATATGAGTAACATTCTGATGTGCCGTGGTTCAGATGCTGCCTGAAGGGGAAGGTTACCTCGGGGTTCACTTTTCTTTCCTTTCACTTCTCTTTTGTTTTGATGGAAGAGGGGAGGACAGAGAGAAGGGTCAGGGCATAGGTGCCTGAGTGCTAGTGGTACTCATGGTGGTGATGGTGGTGATAATTCCCATCAGACCAGCAGGCGCAGCCAGTGAAGCTCCCACATTGAATGCACTCAGGACTCCAATCTCTTTGCACAGGGTAACAGAAAGGGAATGATGTTTTTTCTTCTCTCAGAAGTGTGCTTGCCTGTCAATGTCTTAAGAATACCTTAGGAGAAAATAAGAGTTGGTTTGGTGCATATAATACAGGTTTTGCTCTCTGTCCTCAATGTTGCCCAAATTTAGAAAGTTTGAAAATTCCAGTAGTGCTTGTAGGGAGAGTGTGGCCTCCCAGCTCACCTCTCTGATGCTTCTTGCTCATCCCACCTTCTACTTTAAATTCCAAGCTCAAGCAAATAATTTATCTACCCAAAATAAACTCTAAAACTTTGGAGGAATCCTTCATAAAGTTGGGTAGTAGGAATGTCTTGAGCTTCTTCCAGTCTTTGAGATTTTTTTCTTTCCTTTTTGGATATACATTTTAAGGTATCTGAGTGCCTCACTCAGATGAACCATATGTGATTACCTCTTCACATTTGGTTTCGGACTCTGTCTACAGTTCATCCTTTCTGTACCATGCTGCCCATCTGAGTCCTTATTTGATAACTTTCTTCTGAAATTATTAGAAAAGGGGGGAACCTACTACTGTTTTTATTTTGATTTTTTTTTTTCAAAACAACCTGTTCACTAATCTTTTTGCACCTCTTAAGAAGCCAGCCAGGAAATCTCAGGTCAGTTAAGAAAAATTCATTATATAAAAACTTGACTGCACGACTAATAGGAGATGGAAGAATGGTTTTGCTCTATCAAAATGACCCGTCAAAACGACTTTGTTTCATATTTGATTTAATTGTCTCTCTCCTGACAGGCACATTCATCAATAGCTTAATGGTCAATCAGAAGTTGGCAGCGTGAGTGGTTTCTTTCTTTCCCATACCCTGGTTTTGGATTTACTTTATCAGAATGCCTCTGCCTAATGGACGTGTGGAGGAGGGGTGGAGAATGACTGAAGGGCTACTTATTTAAGAAGAGTGGAGAGGAAAAAAAAAAACCTTCCACATTTAGGCTGGCGATAAGTATGCACAGGCCAATAAGTGAACTGTGTGAGGTTTTTTGTTTTTTTTTTTTTGGTGGGGTGGGGACTTGTTTGGATGGAGGAGAAACTTCCTAGGTTTTTTCCCTCCTTTTTGAGTTCTCACAGCTGCAAGTTATAAGGTTCATGCCTGCTTTTGTGGCATACTGGGAGTGATGACAAATTGATTGCTTTGTACTGATAGAGAGTGGGAAAAAGAAAGATGTCTGCTGATTGGTAACTGGAAATCCAGTCCCCAGCAACCTTGAGAATACTCGAGAATTCCCCCCCCCTCCAAACTGAAAGGTCCGCTCAGCCATAAAAAAAGAAAAGTTGTTTTGCCAGCTTCATTAGTGTTCACCTAATTAGCTGTAAACCTGATGGATTCCTGACAGCTTTAATGATTGGAGATGACAAGCTCTACGCAGTGTCATCCAGCAGAATTAGGTTTGCAGCTAGTTTGATGTAATCAAGTTGATATTACACAGTCCTGGCTGCCTTTAGTTGTGCATTAACTCAATTTTCTGCTGCAGGTGACAAATGGGCTTTGGTACCTGGATAATCATGTCATAGGAATTAGGGCCCTTTTAATGGTCTGGGGTAGAATAACAACCACAAAGGGCCGAGTGCTGGGTAGAGCTTGCGGACATAGCACACAGGTGCACAGAATCTTTATATCTAGGCCAAATGTAACACGGCTCTCCGGAAGGCCGAGGCAGGCTCCAAGAATCCCTGAAAGGATGTATTTCTGTAGTTTAGGGTTTTTTTTCCTTTTAAATAGAAATTACACACAGAGTAGTATCTTTTCTCAGAGAGCGATTTCTTACCCGCCCTGTAGAAACCTGGACAGGAGTTTCCTTTCTTCAGGAGTGTAATTTCAAAGGGCAGTGCATTTGTGCTGGGCAGATGTTGCCGCCTATAGAAGCTCAGAGAAGCAGGGTTAGTGAAGGCCAGTGTCCTTTAGGCAAAAATGACCTTATCCCTTTCTTAAAATATGATCCTCTCCTATATGTAGTGTTTGTCATTAAACAAGTATTTTCAAAAAATACTGGAAACAAATTTAGAGTAATACCAAATAGCAGATAATATTTTATCCATTTGTATACATTTTCTGGAGGACAAGGGATATCATAGCAGGCCATTGCCAATGTTAAAAAAAAAAAAAATCTGCAGTGAACCACGACCTTCCTCTGGCCTTTTGAGTGTTTTTCGTTAAAAAGGAGAAATCTTCTGTGGAGTTCTTAGGTGGTAGCATTGTGAGAGGGAAACCTTCAAGAATCTTGACTTTTGTAAAATGGACTTGGACTGCTTAGGATCTGCTGGTGCCAGAACCCTGCAGGTCCCCTGGGATGTGCAGAGGGGGGAGTTTCACATTGCTAGTGGACAGGACTCTGCCTAGGATATGGCCCACTTGATGGTACCCTGTCTGTGCCTTCCGAGTGCGGGTTGTATATCAGGCTGCTCCAGGGAGGAGCTTTTTCCTTCTCCTTTGGAAGCCCTGGAGTTTTCAGCAGTGCATTTTGGTATCAGCCTTGGGGATTTATTTGCTCTCAAACCCACCACATATTTCTCCTTTGGACAGGTAGTCTTCTGCGTAGCAAGGGATCAAAATGACTGGCATTGGCTGATGTGCGACCACCCCCTGTCCCGCACTTCCTCTGAAATGAAGGGAACAATGCAAATTTTAAAAAAGGAAAATCAGAAAGGTGAAGGCAAAACACAAAGGGGTTAGGTGGTGAGAATATTCCTGTGGCCTTCCACATGGGGAAGAGATTCTTCCAGAATCAGCTGCTGTGCCCCCATTATCTTGACAACTGTCAGTGAAGGCTTCAGTGCTCTCCAGGGCCACACTTGATTGTGAGCGGTTGATGTTGTCATTTTGTTCTCAGTTTTGCCTTGAGCACGCTCATAAACGGGAGCAAGATAGTCAATAACTGATGTATCAGCAGTTATTCCCTAAATTGGCTCACGAGTCTGCATCCACCCACCCTTTTTTTAAACTAAAGATTATTTTATAAAGTGATTAGAATGAAAGGTGACGACTGTTCAGGGCTGTAAGAAATGCCATGAAATCCAGGTGAGTTCACGGAATTAAAATGGGTCCTTCACCCTGCCCTCCACCTCTGGGATTTCTGGAAGGAGAAGGATCACCTGGAGGGCACAGTGCCTGGACCCTTTGGGGTGCTTCCCTTTTACATGTGACATGACCAAGTGAAGCCAGGGCAAGGGCTGCAGCACGGGCAGGAACGCAGAGAAGCTGGAAGTCTCCGGTCCTTCTGCACCACAGCCACGTTTAATCCATTAACACCAGCAGTTTACAGTTCCTCAAGTGCTCATGAGGATTTCTTGCTGACCCATTTCTACTCCTGCCTGTCACTGGACAAACTATAGAAATAGGTTTGGTCTTGTAGTAAAATAACAATAAAAATTTAAAAAGTAAGGCGTGTGTCTACCCTTCTGTGTTATCATGCAGCCCAGTTAAAAGGATCAGTCATACAAATAATCAGGTATCCTACACCCCTCTAGCATTAGCCCACAGCCCATGCGGGGAAACAGAATAGAACAGAACAGTGGTATCGTTTACCCAAAACCCTCTCAGGTGTTCGCTGTGTGTGTGTGTGTGTTATAGTTGTACTCCAAATTGTGGTTTCTCTGTCTGAAGTTAAAAATGAAAAGTGAATACAATATATTGTATTTGGTAACAATGATATGGACTGGTACATCCAGACAGATAATGTGCAGTTGTAATTAGACTCAATAGACAGGCAGTGATTTTTAAATTCTTTGACACATGCATAAAATAGTCATATAATAAGATAAGATGACAATTTTATGTTACGTTGATAAAGTGTCCTGATACATGCATTTAAATGTCTGTAAGCCTTTTTAAAAAAATCCAGACAGATTAATTCTAGTTTCCAGTATTTGCAGTTAGTCATTAAATTAATTTTTAAATCCTCCTAAACAATAGCTATGAATATTTTTTTTCTTCCTTTCTGGATTTTTTCTTACCTCTTAATTGTAAGGAATGGGTTCCTAGACTTCCTAGCTTTCCTTCATTTTGCAATATTTGTAAAAATTTACGTTAGATATGGACTTAAAAAGTCAGGTCACTGTGACTAGAATAATGCTATGCATTTTTGGAAATAATATTTTAAAAGACAATAATACGATGTAATCTGCCTCTGACCACTTGCCTGAACAACTGACACACTTTAGGTTTAGGAATCTTTATTAGAAAGATTAGTGTCCTTGACCAAATATTGAATATTTTATAAACCCCATTTAAAAAAGAGGACATTTCTAGCACATATACTTGGTTTAGTCAGCATTTAGATTCTTGGATTTTATTACTTCCAATTCTGTAAATTATTTCACTGTTTCAACCAGAATAGCTCAAGAGGTGTATTGGGGTGGGGAGGACTTCATGAAAGGTCATGTTACCTAGACTTTTTTTTTGACCATTTCTTTACCTTATTTTCTCAGATATGCAGAGGTGTGGCTCTTGAAGAATAAATTCAGTTTGTTTGGGCTTAATGATAAATTATTAATTCATACTGTCAGGACACATGTTATTAATTATGACTATGTTTTCTTCATCTAGAACAGCTGTTGGGAAAACAGGGTAAGTTCAGATTGTCTTCTGGAGGCTGGGTACCAAAGCAAGGACCTTACCAACTCCTTGTGATCAAATTCCTGGTCTCCTGGCTTTGAGAATAAAGGATTGCAGAGGGCGGAGTATAGGGAAAGGGAAACTATTAATTCTAGACCAAGATGGACATTGGTAAATGTTAACTAATGTACATTTTTAAAACACAAGCCTAACTCTCAATGTAGTCTGAGTCTAGTTGGGTTCTGAGGTGTAGGATACCTGGTTATTTCGGGAGCCCAGTTTTGAGTTGGATGACTCCTCCATTCCACTAGTCCCTACCTCCCCAACCCCCAGCCCACCCGCTCTTCTTTTCGCTGTGGTAGGCCAAAAGGTCATGTTCACAACTTTATAGTAGCAGAAAATAAAATACTCCGCATGCTTGCTCCTTCCCCAAACTGAAACCCATCCTTAATGGAGAGCAAAAGGACTGTTTGGTAATATACGTGCAGTGACTCAAATTCATTTACTTTTGATTTTTCGTCCCCATCATTAAATCTAGTCCTATGTATTCAGTTTCCTCTGAGTTCTTTGAGAAATGCATGTTGCATAAAATAGGCAATTTTTAATGAACAATTTAATGTAAATGGGTTTTGAATTTAAATTAATATTAATGAAGCCTTGAGTGAATTTATTTTGCATACGTAAAGACTTGTAAGTCTTTCACCCATGTGCTTTCTCCTTTATGTAGTAACATTGGTTGGGTGGATTAACCAGCACCTTTTAAAAATGTACACTTCAAAAAATTAAATTGATTTTATATGTCCACTAGCACCAACATATTATTAAGCAAAAGTGTTACTTCATTTTAAGAAAATGTACCTCATTTCCTACTAACCCTCTTACTTTTCATTGCTCTGGAAGCAGCTGCTGGTTTGGCATTGCGGCTGGAGAAAATACATACCAACAATAGTTACTACAATCAAGATGTTTTCTTTCTTTGGCATACCTCTAATGCATTATGTATCCTGGAATGATGGGAAGTTCTGTAATTAATTCTGTTAGATGTAATTGCTATAATCACTTTGATGTTACACATAATAAAGGTAATATGGTAAGCACATAAAAAATATAAACACCTTATTGTAACACTACTGCTAAAAATCCCTTCTCACCAAGTCTGGTTTATAGACAAGTGTCCCAGATTATTTTTGGTCACAGGTGACAATTTATCCAAGCTGGGTTAATTGATATTCCAAAGGAGAGGCATTTATTGGAAAGGATGGGCCTTGGCTTGGAGGGATCTCCAAGCTGGTTGCCTAGGAATCTTAATGCCTGTTTCCTTAAATATGTGGCTAATTAAGAAAAGGTTTTGTCTTCTGTGGATGAGAGAGGTAAATGCTTCAGAAGTGGCCATGGCATGAGAGGAAAGGGTGGCAAAGGAGGGAGTCAGGAGCTAGGAGAACGATGAAGAGGGTTCACAGAGGGTGCTGTTCAGTAGGTTTTTTGCCAAGGTGTGGAATTATGGGAAGTGCCCTGTGTGTGTGTAAGAGCATGCGAACATGTGCTTATGGGTAAGTGGAGAAGGGGCCACTTTTCTATAATAGTGCACTAAGGGAAATAAAATGTAGAATATTTGCTTATTATTTTTCTGCACAATTCATATGGGAGACAGGGGATGGTTCCTAACTGTTGCTTGGCATTCCAGGGAAGTGGCTGATGTTGCCTGGTATACTGAAACCTGACTGATTTTTGAGACCCCGCCTCACTACCCATGCCCCTGTCTTTGGTGTATCTACCCTGGACCCACACCTCTGGAGGGCACAGGGGAAGTTTGCCTGAGTCTCAAGCATACAATGCTCTTGGGATGTTTCTGAACACATGTAAATTTTTTTTTTAAACCGATGCAGCTTAAAAGAGGTGGGAATGTGGTGGGACAGGAAACCTAGCATTTAATTTTCTCCTCTTGGAGATTCTGGTTCTGGATCTGGTGGACCCTGGTAATATGGTGTACCTGGTACAGATAGAGTGTTACAGAGCTCTCTTGGCCCAACGTCTGCTTGATGGTTCAGTGCAAATTCTCCACATTTACATTGTTTTTTTTTTTTTTTTTGGTGTGTTTTAAATGACCATACAGAGAAGAAAAGTGAGGGAGGGGGCCTGTGAGAAGGGAATACTGAAGTCTCCTGGGAGGAAGAACAAGGTGTGTTAAAGTAGGCAGAGATTCCCTGCCTTAGGGGGCCTGTGTGCAGGTCGGTGAAGCCTGGCCTTGCAGTTGACCCTGGTGGCTGGGTGCAAACCTGCCAGGGGCAGTGAGTGGAACCTTTCTCCTGGGCCTCGGGCAGGTGTAGTCTCCTGCCTGCCAGGTAGGCAGGGGCCCAGGGGAGGGTCCTCTGCCTTAGGCTGCAGGCCAGCAGCCTCCAGTCCCAAGCGTGACTCCCAGACTGGTTTTGATGGCGAGGATGATAAAAGGTCTGAGAACTCCATAGGCCCCTGTAATCAGGGCCAGTGCTGACATCCTTCTCAAGTTTGACAGCTTCTTCCTTTTCTCTCCTCACCGCCAAGCCTTTCTCAACCGAATTTCCCCGCCCTCCCTCTCCCCTCCCTGCCTGCCGCCCACCCCTTCCCTCCCTCTCCTCCTTTCTGTGTGTGTCTCTCTTGTTTCATGTTCTTGATCAGTCTCAGATGCCGGGAATTATTTTTTTTCGGGCGGGAGGGGGAGTGTTGCTTTAGGTTTGTGGGTTGGGCAGGTGTGAGAGGAAGTCTGTGTTTTTTTTTTCTTTTCTCTTTTTTTTTTTTGTACTGTAGGCCTGTTGCTAATTAATGTTCCTCCATAAGATTCTGTCGGAGTTGAGTAATGTTTTTGATCTTTATGCCTGATAACTGCATACTTAATGAGATTTCAAAGCTGTGAGTGCAGCTCCCTACAATTATTGACAGATGCCTTTTCTTTGCCATTGGGTTCAGCTTCATAAATCCTCTCGCCGTAATGAGGTTCAGTAGTGCCACCCTGGCAGTGAGCTAATGAAAGGGGGGAGGGTGAAGCGGCTCATGGCTGTCTGACACATTTTTTTTCCTTTAAAATTTACTATGCAGATGTCAAGCTGCGGGACGATTACTTCAAACATGCTAATTTTTATCTTGCTTTTGTGTCAGCCCTTTGCCATTAAAAAATAAATAAATAAAAGGACTAACCTTACTCCACTTCATTTCTTTCTTTCTCTTTTTTTTTAAGTCACATTTTTAATAACCCCTGGTGTGTGACTGCTGGGGACACTGACACGCGCGTGGCCTTTTGCAGCTATCCAGTGGCAGAATCTGTTTTAGGTATTTTTCTTTCTTTCTTTCTTCTTCTTTTTTTTTTTTTGCCATCGGAAGGGCAGGGGGAGGATAAAGTACGATTTCCCCAGGCCTCCCTGTAGCCTGCCCTAAGTATGCACTTGAAGCGTCGGAGAATTCATTTCAGAGTTCTGAAACTAAATCCTGGTGGAGAAGAGCCGCACCATGCCAAACAGTCGATTTCCTTTTCAGCAGAGTCATACATCACTGACCCACCCTTCCCTCCTGACAGAATGACATATGTCATTTATCATATGGGCCCCAGCCAGACAACAGGGAGGGGAGGGAAGCCCAGTTCCGAAGGATGCTGTCTCCTCCTCCTCCTCCGGTACAGTACAGTGTGGCTTGCAGAAAAAGCACTACTGATTTGGCGAGAGGGAGAGGAGGAGAGAGGCAGGGGAGAGGGGAGGCGAGAGCCACAGCCCGCTTCGTGGATGGCTGTCGGGGCGTGTGGCGTGGCAGGCTCGAGATTGGCAGAGGCGTGGAAAAGAGGTTATGTTCTTTCATATTATCTGCTGAGCCACGCTGTTCAGCCTCTGATGCTCTCCTGCTCCCCCGTTCCTATTTTCCTTTCCTCTCTTTCCTTCTTTTTGTTTTTTTTTATTTTTTTTTTAAATCTAGAAAAGGAAAAAAAAAGCAAAAACAAACACAGTCCAGGTTGACAGGTATCATTCAAGCCAGCCGGGCTTGTGAGGGTTGGTATAAATGAATCTCAGGGCTCCTGGCTTCAGATGATTCAAACGTGCGTTATTGAAGATGGATGTTCCTTAAAAAAAGATTGATGGTGGATGCCGGGCTTAGGGTGCCATTTATCATTTTGAATATTATTTAGACTTGCCGTGTAAACCTGTAACTTGAGAGTTGGGCCAGCCGGGGCAGGGTAGGGGCCTGTGTGTGTGTGTGTGTTTCCATCGATTGGCCTTGGGTTCTCATTGCTGCCGGCCAGACACAAGCCCTCCCATTTATAAAAGGGAAGGACCCCTCCCCCAAAAAAAGGGCTGTGGGAGAGAGGTCTTAATTTTGAATAATTTCCAAGGACACAGGGAGAAATGAAGTGTGTGTGATTTACACTAAAGCTAACAGGCAACTTTTTTTCTCTTTCTTCCTTCATAGAGGCAGTCACGTAAGAAACATTAAAATATAAACAGAGCTGTAGTTGCTGAAGCCAGAACCCTTGTCTGATTTTTAAACTCTGTGTCATGCTTTAAAAAAAAAAATCTATCTGAAAAGCTTAGCACAATATAACTTAAAAAAATATTGGTTGGCTTGGTTAGTAGTGTGAAAATGAAGAAACATAGACTTCCACATCTCAGGAATATCTCAGATAACAAATGTTCTGCGGCTCCCTGTCCCTGCTCCCAGCGGCCTCTTCCCCTTTGGATCTGCACCCTGTTTTCCGCAGCTGGGCCCCCACTGACCCCCACCAGGACTGATGTGGACAGCTGTTTCCAAGCCCTGCCGGTTAATCTCTTCTGGTTCCTTTGCACCCTTGAGCTCTGTGCACCAGGACACCCCCACCTACTGGAAGTACTTAGGGACGCAGGCTGGCGTACTGCTGGAGCCCCCAGCTGCAGAGAGGGAGGCTCTCAGTGCTCTGGCCTTTATACCTTTCCTGCTTCTTAGCCCTTGCTGCCAGGCTCCCTGTTGGAAAAAGGAAAACAGAAACTCTGCTGGCCTCCCTGCTCCTTCTCCACCGAGAGAGCCCTGATAGTACAAACTCAGTTGTCAGAGATTCTATTAAATACGTGACTTTATTTGGGTTTGCTAATTCAATTTAAGGCGTCTCATGTGACTTATAGTGTGGACATTAATTTTTAAAAATGATGGGGCAGAAAGTTAGATCAGAGTAGTTTTTTTTAATCTAAAGAAATGACAATCTAGAATTAGTGGAAGAGCTTGAATGTTTGTATCTTGAAGCTTCTGGGACAAACTTTTCCCTGACATATAAAAGGTCTGCCTCTGCCCTGAGCGGCCAGGAAATGGAAGGGAAATGGAAGTGCGGCTGCACATTCAGTTGCCAACTCCAGGCAACTTCGTGTGTGTTTTGAAATAACTTTATTAGCTGTGTGACACTTTTTTGGGGTTGCCCAGCTGCTGCCAAACATCGGGTAGAACCAGGTTTGTATCCTTCATTGGTGTCTGAAATTGTTCCCAGCTATAAAAAGATGATACTATTCCTTGCTGAGACTTCATGGAAGAAGACAAAACTTTGATCATCTCCCCTTGCACTTGGGCAGTGTTGGAGGTAATTGGAGTACAAGTGCCAATTTGCAGGAACAGTTGTAAACACCTTTGATACAAATGGCATCATCCCATTTTTACTGATTAGAAAAACTTTGCTATTAATAGGTGCAAAGTCCATTTCAGGTATAATTGGTAAGGAACTGAGTGCACTCATGGGAAGAAACCTTGTTTTGCTTTTTGTTCGCTTTTCTTCTTATCCCCTTTTCTCAGTTTTATGGCTGGAGACATGATTTATTGCAGCCATCCATCTTGGGGGCTCATCCATCACACCCGGGTTGCTAGGAGATTGTGGCAGCAGCTGTTTGCTCTGAATCAGACAGAAAAGTTGTCAATCATCAAAGGCAGGTGAATAGCATTAGAAACACGCTATTGTCAGACGGAATAATTAATCAAAGAGAGAAAAGATAATTAAAAAGATATGACCCTTGCAAGTACTTGCTCTGGGTTGCCTGGAAAAAAAAAAGAAGAAGAAGAAAGAAAGAAAGAAAGAAAAACTGCCTGGTCTTTTCTAGACACTTAAGCAGCTGAGGGCTGATAAAATATGCACTCTGCAGCGCATAGTTTTTAATTAATTGAAAAAGGTTCAACATTCAAAGACGATGCTGGAGAAAAGTCTGATTATGAGCAGAAGTAATATTTATTGTTTGCATGAAGGGCTTGACACAGAGTCCAACTTTCGGTTGCAAATTTCTGGTTCCCTGGTTGGTGAGGATGAGCAGCAGGGTCTGCAGGTAGTCACTAGAGACCCACATTTGTTCTTTCTGCTCCTCTAGCCATCTTGTTCAGTTACTCTGACCCCAAAGGACTGGAGCAGGACTGTACTAACCAGGGTTAGATGTTTTCTCACAGTTCCAGTGGGTCTGAAGAACTGAATACCTTCGATAATAGGATAATTTTTAAAAAATGGAGGTGGGAGGGTTGGAGGACGTACCATGACGTCCACCTTCAGGGGCCACAGAGCAAAGTCTGTAATCTGTTACCTGCTTCATGCCCACCTGGAACTTGCTTTGGGTTCCTGAAGGAAAGTGTAGAATTCATCTTGGTGTAACTCAAGAAAGTATCATTGAAAGTCACATCCAGAAAGTGATAACCCAAAAAACCCTGTATTGTGGTCGAGGGATCATTTTGACTGCCTGTTTCATCCTCAAAAACATATTCATAGACTCGGAAGTTCATTCTTGCTGTTTCTGAAGCTAAAATATTCTGGAGGAATTGGAAAATGTATTACAGACGAGGTAGAAAGTGGCAAATCTCAAGTTGCTTTTCAGTTAAATATGCTGCAAACCCTGAAACAGATCTACTCTTTTATTTTTGGATACTATGCTTGATTTTCACACCATTCTCCTCCCAAAGAATAGCAGGACTTCTAAAATTAGCAGGAGGAAAAAAGGCTTGAATATTAGAATTCAGAAGAGGGAAGAAAGCAACAGTTTTTTTTTTTTATCAGTTGGGACACTGTTTTTAGGGTGCATCAGATCAAAGCAGTAGGGATTCCATCCTCTGCTTCCTACACATGCTGGCACTGGGAATTCAGCACCCTGAGTCCCAGATGGGTACTAGCATTAAGGGCTATTGCTGCACCTGTGGATGTGATATCCACTTCCTCTGTTGGTGCACTTGATAACCACAAGCCCTGGCCTTGAGGTGAGACAGAGAGAGACAGACACAGATAAGCAATAGCACCTTCCTGACCTGCTGGGCGCTCTTGGAGGACTCACCTGTTCAGGTGGCCAGTGGAAGTATTCCTAATCAGAACTTGACGTCCAGGGAAATGAGTAAATTTGACTTTAAGTAACTACTTGGGTTCTGGAGCCAGAATGTCCTTGGTGGCCTTCTGAGTTCGTGAGTTAGCTCGGGAGGTAACAGGATATCTGCATTTTCTGACTGCTTATCACTTGTCCTTGAATTTTGGTGTTTTCTGGAGCAGTACCTATTCTGGACCAAGCAGGGGCTCTGCTGCAGGCATGCCAGAGATTCCAGTGGATGCCTGCCTGGTGGGGTTGAGAGCTTCGTTAGATGGCCTGGGTATGCCTGGGCTCTCTTGTCCCCCATGAGACCTGATCGTTTGGAGGTGGACCATGAGGACAGTTCATCTCAGGCCTTGAAGAGAAATTCTCATACCTGTCATCTCCCCTTTCCTAATAATCGCTGAGAAAGCATACTGCCTAATGTCAGCCAGAGCGGTTCCAAAATGTAGAAGTTCATCAGGGAAGGGCAAAGGAAGAAAGTTCCCTGTGATTCATTTATGGTAGATTTATGAATTCACATATAAAGAATGCCAACCTTTAATGCTAGTGAAATTAGATTGAAATTTGCTTCCCCCTGAAAAAAGGAAAACAAAACAAAGAAAGGTAAAGTTCAAGTTCTGAGAAGTTTCTGTAGGTCTTTTTTTTTTTTTTTCTTCCTGGAGCTGCATTGGGAGTTCATGCTCTTGGTTCTCCCAGGTAACCCCTGACAGCTGTTTAAGTGGCTCATGAAATAAAGGAGAAGAAAGAGGAAGGGAGAACCAGGAGAGAGGGGTAGATTTGTCTTCAAAGAGGCTGGGGTTCCAGCACCTCTGTCCCTGGATGAAAGTATTTTTTTGACAAGGGAGGGGGCTCAGCAAGGGTCTCCTGTATCTGAAAGGGGCTATGATGGATAGAGCCACCATGTTCAAAGTCATATTTTATGGAGAGCAAAACCGTTATACTGACCCCCGTGTCCACTTGCCGTTTGAGAATTTCTAATAAGTGACATCCATTTCCCTTGTGTGGTTTGTTGCGACAAGGTTACCTGTAAGTCCTTTTGGATTTTTTCTTACTCAGCTGCCGCAGACTCGAAACAGGCTGGGCCCCCACCCCACCCTGCTGGCGCTGCCTGAAGCCTTAGGATGCGAGAGAAAGAAAGCTCGAATTAACCAGTGTGATTCTCTGTAGGTGAAGACATTTCGAACCACTTGAAAGACCTCAGCCCGCCTAGGATGCAATGATTATTACTCATCTGCCCAAAGAAAAGCCTTTGAAAGGGAGGAGGATTCACATTCCCCTGGAGAAGATGGAGCTTCCAGTGGCTTTGCCATGGTGAAGGGCTCCCCTTTCGCGACATTCCGTTTCCTGCCTTTGTTTTTGCTCTGGGCCTGGATGAAATGGCTCTTTCATATATATTAGTTAGTGAGTACTATGTTGGCGTAACATATGAGGCTGCGGTGGTGTTATTTTCTCTTGCTTTTCTGTAAAAATAGTAAAGGCAGCAAGGACTCTGTGCTGCGTGACTGAGGTTCCTACTGAGATGGTTAGGTGAATAAGTAATAGAACAAACACGTAGTCTACTGGGCAAAGGAAAATAAATAAAATAACAGCGTGTTCTTGGTTCGGAGGGCCATGCAGCACGAGCTTGTTCACGTTGGGTCCTGGAGCTGCAGACTCTGATGAAGTGTGGGTGGGGAAGGAGAAAGGTATTATTTGGAAACACATGTACTGGCTCCTTGTGGAAGAAGTGAAGTATTTAACATTTCTCCGAGGAAAACATCTTTCATTACTTGACGTGTTCCCCGGTAATGATTTTTCATTTCAACAAACAAGTGCTTATTAGCGTTTGTGCGAGAACCTGGCTGAGGTGGCTGGCAGGGCCATTTTTAACGGGGTCTCTCTGGCCAAGGTGAATGGGGCCTGGCTGGTCCAGGTGGTTCCTGGGTGACCGTAGACGTGGCATCTCTGGGCAGCTCTGGGACATGTGCCTTGCTCTTTAGGTCCTCTGAGCTCCGCAGCAGGGGTTCCTGTGGGCTCAAGTGAGGGGAAGTGAGAAGTCTTGTATTTTGTTTGACTTGCATTGCAAGCGGGATGTTCAGTGGTACTCATTTGGTGGTTTGTAGTGGGTTTGCATGGAGAGCCGGACTGCTCTGCATGCTGGGAGTTTGATGGAGGATTTCCTGGTGAAATGGATTATTTTGCTTAAAGATATTATGGTGCAGTGAGGGTTGGAAGAACTGATCAAAGTCGTGTTTCTGTGATGGGTCTGGCTACTGTAAACTGGTTTCCCAAAAGAGCTTAGGCACCAGAGCCCAACAGACGGATCTGTGCAGGGGTCTTAGGTTGCCATGCCCTGGGCAGCATCTGGGTGGCGCTGGGAGGGCAGCAAGGTAGCTCTTGGCTCTCTCTGAGTGAGAATGGGAGGGAGCAGATGTGCCGTCCACCCAGACTGACTTTGGCCCCAACTCCCAGAGCCCTTCAGTGTGGCCTTCACCCCTGGCTTATTTTGCCTGTCTTTTCTCCCAGGAGATAATAAGTGCATCGGCCAATCTGATTGCAATCCTGTCCCAACACAACTTTTTCCCTGCTTTACTTTACATCCCTATCATGGTGTCCATGAAATTAGAAATCGAGAGCTGGGGAGTGCTTTAATAAGCCTGTAATTATAGTTAGCTAAACTGCTGTTCCCACCAGATTGAGAATTGTGTTGATGGGTGATGGCCCTGTACACACTTTGTTACTGCTCTCACTTCCCAAATACAGCCGATAACCTTAGCGGGTTAGCCCCCAAGTAAAATCCGATTATGGGTAATCTGTCGT
Organism: Aplodontia rufa; assembly: GCA_004027875.1. Lineage (NCBI taxonomy): Eukaryota > Metazoa > Chordata > Mammalia > Rodentia > Aplodontiidae > Aplodontia > Aplodontia rufa. The sequence continues at coordinate 92,149 of PVKS010000687.1, read as the reverse complement.
CATCACTCTGAAAAATGCAATCTCAATTTATATCCCGTGACGACCTTTATTCAGTAAATGAAAATCGTCTTCACCTCTCAGAGCCTGCTTGCCTGGTGGTTCCTTCTGCTGCGTCGGGGTGGGGAATGCAGCTGTTAGCACTGTTTATACATTCCAGGAGTATTAAGCAGTTAGGTTACTGGAATTGTGGCCTCGTGTGGGGGAGCAGCATTCTGGGCCGTCTCTCTGTAATCAATTACTAAGCATATCATGAAATTCCAGATGTAATAATAAAGTTTATGATGATTGCATTGTCAGGAGGCACAGAGCACACCTCCTCGTTGACGACGGAAGAGGCAGGGGCATCAGCCAGTGTTTTGACTATAATGTGGCAAAGGGTCTTAGCTGGGGAGGATAATTTTATCCTCAACCAGAATCCTGCACATTGTCGTGACTGGAAACATTCCTTTAGGGAGACTTAACTGCAGTGGGGAAAATGAGAGGGTGAGCAGGGAACACCCTGCGTTTCACAGAGGACACTTCCTTCACGTACTTCATCTTCTTTTCCTGGCGGTTGCCACCACCCAGCAGAGCTGCCCTGCGGTTCCAGAAGCAGGCCGAGCAAGAACCTGGCCACTCTGCCCTTAGAGCAGCTGCCCCTGCTCGTGAAGGTGCAGCATGCTCTGGTGTGGAAACAGAAAATGGACGTTCTGTTAGAATCGGTAGACTGCCACGGCCTGACCAGACAGCTCCAACACCACGGTAGGTGGCCATTGGTAGACATTTGGGGCACAGAGCACTTGGCCGCAGAGAGACCGCTAATGCAGCCACCGGTTTCCCTGCAACTATTCGTAGTTTTCTCCTCTCAGTGTATCCATGACATTTCCAGAAAGTGCATCTTCACTGGAGGGTTTTACTTCCCTCCATTGTGACACAGCAGGGCCATCGGAGCCGATCTGCAGCTGCGAAGTTCGTGGCACTGGGTGCCATTATTACCATGCTTGTTTTGGTGCTCCTATGAATGCAGATTAATTTTAAAAAATAATAGCAGTTCATGCAGACATGAAATATCAGGGATAAAAATAATAAAAAAGTGATAACTAAGGTATTTCAAGCTATGAAAGGAAATTAATAGTCCCTTTTTAGTTTATCAGTGCACCAAAAATAGATAATAAGCATAGCTTACTATGGGGGTGATTTTGGAGACAGGTTTTCTAAAGTTTCAGAACAGGTGAGCCAGGGAAGTCTGATGATGACTAGGTCCACATTCCCTGCAGAACCTTGCAAGGTTCAGAAGATCTCCCCCAGGGCAGGCACGCCCGTTGTCTTCCACTCCTTGAATCTGTGGAAGGAGGGAGGGAGCAGGTAGCCCCTTGGGAGGTTCTTGGTCCTGCTATTGGTCAGGGCAGCTCCAGTGTAGAGAGTTTCAGGAAACCCATCTCTGGCATGCCCTGCATTTCCCATTATCTTCCTGCTGCCATCGTGGCTAGGGACATGCCTGGTGTTAGCGGATCGCCCATGCCGTGGGACACAGTCAGGCGGATGTGCTGATGCTGAGAGTCCCATGCCCACCCTCTCTGCACATAAGGCTATGGGAAAACCTTTCCCAGAGCACCCCCATCTGTGTTCAGGATCAGCTTCCCCACCTGGCTGCTTCATGAGTCATAGGCGTTATGGATACTGCAACCCCCCCCCAATTTTAAATGCAACTAGGCACTTGTTAAAAAGCTCATTGCTGTTGTCTGTCCTGAGGGATATGTGGACCACACAGCATGGCAGCAGTCTACATGTACGCCCCCACCCCCTCCTCTCTTGCTAGTGAAGGTAGGAGGTGGTAGAGAGGAAAGAAGGAGCTGAAAACTTGCGTGGGGAGGATGCTGTGGGAAGGGATGCTCTTGGACAGGCCAGGTGCAGTGACCCGCCAACCTCCTAGTACTCACTGGCAGGCATCTGGAGTGGTCAGGCTCCTGTTTGCTGCACATCCAAACAGCAAGGAGTCAGCCTCCTGATGCCCCTGGTGATGGCTCCAGGACCAGGTGATCCGGCCATCTCACCCAGAGCTGCCCCTGCCAGAGGGGAGAGTTTCCTAGAAGACTTGAAGTCGAGACTGGTGTAGGCTTGAGGTCCACTCGGAGCAGCTGCTAAGGTGTTTTTTTTTTTTTTTTTGGGTGTGTGTGTGTGAGAGAGAGAGAGAGAGAGAGACACTTTTTATTTTGGCCCCTGAATTTAAAGCTGTTGTGGAAGGTAAAGCTGTTAGAGAAAAACCAACCTTTCAGTAATCACAAAGCAGCTTTTATGAATTAAAAAAAAGAAAAAGGATCTTGACCCTCTTTGAAAGGAAATAAAGGAGGAACCCAGTGTAAGGAAAACAAAAAAAGCTGATGTTACAGTTTTTGTGATTACTCATATCCTAGGCTGAAGCTTTAGGAAGCCAGCTATAATGGAATTTCATTTTGTTTCCTCTCTTCCTAGTTGTGTCCCTGTTCCCTTTTTTCCATTAGAATGGGGAATGGTTTGGACTTGGTGAAAAAAAAAAAATACATTTTTTGGCATGTGATGCTTGTTCTTAGTTGACCCAAAGCTGATGGGCCTGAAGCTAAAATCATGTGTCCTTGTGATGTTGTGGAGTGCAGAGACATAGTGGGGTTCCACAGTGGGCTTTCCCTGTCTCTTCCCCCCAGGCACAGACTCCAGGGGCTGGACCCAGGTCTCTCTGAGACTTGAGCTTTGACACCAGCCTTTGACGCAGGTAAACAACCCAACGATCATTAAATAATTCACTTTCAGATACTCAGAAGTGAAAAATTTAAAGCCATCTAGTGGTTAGTTATTATTAGTAGCCACTTTATTAACACCATTTAAAAAAATCGTTTGATTGCTGTTTGTATTGGTCTGCCAGTGGCCAGTAGCAGTTCACCGCTCGCCTTGGTGTGAAACTAGGCTGGAGACACTGACCAGAAGCAGGGGCGCTTCAGCTCTGGCTCAATTAAGTAAATGTGTGTGCAAGCAAACTGTAGTGTGCCTGTTGCCGGGGCTGACCTTCTCCCACTAATTTCTTGCTGTGCCCTGGAAGATTGTAATTGCGGTAACATGATATAAACGTAAACTTTAGTTCTGCTTCTGCAGAGCACACGAGACAGCTTGACACCTTCATTGCAGCAGTAGAAATTACCATTGTCTCTTCTTTCTTGCTCCGAGCTTAGGTGACCAAGCCAAGAAGTAATTACACAATTAGAGTTGACAAAGCTGTTCCTGAAGCGCTTCTCCCCATTTAGTTTGGGTGGCTTATGTCGATTTCATATTTTCCATCTTTGTCATTAATAACAAGATATCTATTTTCATTGTGATAAATGTGCCCACAAGACTGGGAGTCCCGTGAAATTTTAAGATCAAAGAGGAGCATTTAATTTTCTGTAAATGTGCCTTTTTGAAGTTTAAATGTAGGTACTAATAGCGCTATAGAAAGTTGACCAACAGGTCTCATGTGAAGTGATTGGTGGGCTGGTGGCCAGTGACCGGAAGCTACTTCCATTTAGGTGACAATTAAAGATTTTTGATATGTAGATAGGTGACAGGGCTTATCTGAAAGACTGCCTCTTCTCCTATTACCGTGGTTGCTGATAATTCTTTATTTTCATATTGTGATATCTGCAGTTATTGTGGAATTGTAATTGTTACTGCTGTAGAATATTATCACCTATTGGGAGGCTCTTATGCCAGGTAGGCATATTACCCAAAGAAGAAAAAAACCTATAATTTCTCCCTTTTCATTTGTTATTGGATATGAAAGGAGAGAGACACTTTTCTGCTAAAGAAAAATGGGTCTGTTACTAATGATTTAACTGGCCATTCCAGGCTTAGACCTTCTCAGACATTCTGCTTCAGCACCAGCTAATTACGTAAAGAAGCCTGTGCAGGTGAGTGTCCTGCAAGTTTGGCTGGATGGGCAGGGGCCAGCCCTTGGAAGCAAGTCAGTTCTGCTGTTTTGTCAGCTGGGGTCGGCCTTCCAGGGCTGGCCCCTGGCCTGGCAGAGGGGCCCACGTGGCACTGTCACACCTGGTGTCATTCAAGCATCTGAGCCTTTCCCGTGAGTAGAATGAGAACCACTCTGAGATGCCATTCTTCCCCTGAAATGTACACATGCAGGTTACATGATCCCCCTTTCAATAAAGTGTGTTGGCATTGGGTGGAGCTTGCATAAATCGATTCTAGCTGGGGTCCTGGGCAAAAGTTATATTTCTTCTGACAGAGTTTATAGCAACGTTTTTCTTAATTATTCTTGATGTTTTGCCCATTATACCATTAGCTTCTTCAGAGGACAGAGATAAATAACTGGTATCCACAAGAACAAAGTGTGAACTGAATGCATTTAATTATTGATATCTTAGTAACTAAAGGTTCTAAAATGATGCTGTCAAATGCCTTAGTGATCTGACAGTAGATGTATTGGTTTGCAGATGCAACTAGAGACAATGTCCAAATAAACTCTAGAAAAGGAGACCATTAAACGAATAAGAGAATATAGTAGTGCATTTTCTCATTTAAATTTTTTTTCAATATAATTGCTTTCATCATGTATATTAAAGTTTGAAGTTCAGGTAGTTTGCAAGGGTATTTTTTTGGTATGCAATGGGTACACATTCCCTGAATACTATCATACTATTGTTTTTAAGTAAACTACCTGGATCAACTGTATATATATTATGTTGGTATGTGTGCATGTACGTGTATGCGAGTACACGTCTGCATACCTTATGGTATCTGTATGTGTAGAGTACAGATGTGTATAACCTAGTTGAGGTCTAATGTTTTCAGTGTTATCGTTACCAAACAGATTTTTAAAATACTAGTTCAATATGCATTGTTTCCAAACAGAATAAAGAAGGCTAACAAATTACATTCCCCTTCCTCTAATTAGCTACCAGATCTTTTTCATGAGTAGAAAGTAAGGATTTCAGGTATTTATTCTGACATGTTGACAGAACTTGTCACATTTTTAGTTATCTCAGGTTTTTATTTTACTATCTCTAAAACGAAGAAGATGATTCCCAGGGTGGAAAGCATACGTGGAAACGTCGTGCAGTTTGCAGACATGCACAGTCAGCAGCCCGCAAGCTCAAAGTCTAGAACCTGAAGTTCCAGGTCCTAGGGAAGAAGGGAACTCTGCAAATGCGTCAAGGGTTGCTGTGGAATTGTATTTTGTTTCTTTGAATGTTTAGCCTATAGCACTGTTCATAGTGATGTTTAATTACATGTTTTTTTCTAATGGTCTTTTACTCTTATGCCATTCTTAAAAAGGAAAGTGGTGCCCTGCAGCAGTCTGAGCGCATCAAGTCCCTGTTCCCTCCGGGATACCTTCCCAGCATTCCTACCATGCTAGCTGGACTTCTCCCCTATGGTTTTTGTCTCTCTGGCCTGTGCAAACTGGGCCGTATTACCTAGGCTTTCCATCGGAACTGAAGGCTGTATGAAATTCTGGGAGGATATTTATTTGAAGTTGCACAAATGTTTACACCAAGAGGGACCCAGACATGGGCATTGCTGGTGCGCGGCTAGCCTCACACAGTGGAGCTGCCTTTCTTTAATGTGTTCCATGTGCTTACTTCTCCCTAACAGCAACAAACAGGCTGCCTTTTACGGCTGCTTATTTGGAAATTAAATAACGAGCCTGAGTAAAATACTCACCGCACACTCGCAAGATCACAGCCTCGTGAGAAAGCGACTTTCAGTGATACTAATGAGAGGTCAGCACTGCCTTTGCTGTGGAAGCTAGGAGCATCTGGGTGTCCGTGGGCATGGGTGTGCACACACACGCATGCACATGCGCACGTGTACCAGGCTTCTGTGCATGCGGGGCAACTTTACAGGCGCTGTAGGTACGGCTCTGGAAGGACGGTAGCTTCCCCTCATGAAACTAAACACATTTTAATTTTTTTATTAAAAAAGCTATAATGCACATAATAGAAAATCTAGAGAAGCAAAGGGCTTGCAAGTAAGCATGGTTGCCCAGAGGTAAGCATTACCCACCTGTGGTGTATCCTTCCTAGCACTTGAAATCATAAATACACATATGCACTTTATATTGTAACTTTCTGTTTTCAATTAAAACTATATCTCAGATATCTGCCATTTTCTTTGACAGTCTTCTACAAGTTAAGATGCATGAATGGATGGATAGATAGACATGTGACAAAGTCGATAGTGTGAAATGTTAAAGTCTGAATCTTGGTAAGAGGTGTACAGGTAAAATTCTTCAAATTTTGCTGCATTCAATTTTTTCATAAGAACATGGTTGAAAAATACGTATTTTAGGCATCCTCTTGTATTATGTGTGTTATATTAAATAGAGCTGCCTCCGGCTTTTGAAAGGTGAGGTGGCATGTTATTCGCTTACACAAGATGCTCTCTCCACGGACATTTGGATTCCTTCTAGTCTTTTCTTTTACAGTGTTGTAATGAACTTCTTTCCACGTGCATCTTTGTGCAGTAGCAGCCTTCTGCTTGCATCTTTGTGGAATAATTGTTAGCTGAAAAGATTTGTGTAGTTAGCAAAAGGAAGCACACCTAAATTTTTCTCCAAAAAGATGGCACACGTTTTCCTTCCCTTTGAAGCGTGGGAGTGGACATGTGCCTGACCCTTAGAGCTCAATTCAGACAGGCAGCAACCCTTTCTGCTACATCCAAGCGTCAAAAAATAAATAAATAAAAATAACGTTAAAGACTACGGACAAGGGGCTGGAGCAGTGGCTCAGCGGTTACGGTGCTTACCTGGCAGGCACGAGGACCTGATTTGGAACCCCCGCACCATGTACATGATGAAGTGTCAGGACAATGAAGGCTACATGAAAAACTAAATAAAAATTGATTTTTTTCTTTCTCTGTCTCTCACTGCCCCTCTCTCTCTCTTAAAAAACAAAACAAAACAAAAAACTATGGGCATGAAAGTGTGTGAATCTTCATGTGAAATGTGAATCCGGGACATTTTTGCCTTTTCTTTTTTTTTAGTCTCTGGGATTGTGTTACACTAATGGCCTTAGCGGGTGGATGAGAAAACAGGTCCAGAAAAGGGAAGAGACCAGCCCAAGCTCTCACGGTCATTTCTTGGCTGATCCCAGCTGGCAAAGGCACTACGTGATTTTCGCCTGGCTCTGTGGCTGGACTGCGGAAATCTGTCCACTGGTGACCTTGTTACCTGATGAGGCTCGCAGAGCCCGGCAGCCAAGACAGAAGCGCTGTGAACGTGTGTTACCTTTCCTTAGCTCCTGCGGAGTACAGCAGAAGTGGCTGGCTATAGCTTGTGGCTTCTTAGATAATGACCATGGAACACTGCAAATGTCCTTTTGGGTTTTGGCTGAATAATATTTAAGGATTTTGAAACAGTGACTTAATTGTGTTTTTATGTAATTGATGGCATTGTAGTAAAATGTATTGAGACACCACATCAGCATTTTTCTAACTGTTCCTTGGAGAAAAATATGCTCATATGAAAATGGTTTCTTCACTTTCCACTCATGGAATTGAAAAAATAAAAAATCATTGTGCGTCCATGGAATCACTGTGCCCAGAGATTCTCTAATTTTAAAGTGCTTTCCCCTCAGGACTTGGCCTAAATAATGCAAGGACAACTCCCTTTTCCAAGTTGGGTTGTTCCTTGTTTGGAAGCAGTGGCACTGGAGTCAGAGGGCCTACTGCGTCGGGGACTTGGTGCAGAATGCTGTCTGAGCAGATTTCTGGAAAGTTCCATATACCATAGGTCGGGGAATGATAGGCCCAGGGCTGAGGGCCTCCAGACAGGGACCCCTGTGGCCCTTCCCATTCAGCCTTCCTGTCCCAGCTTATTGCTTTGGGTTTGAAGTTATTTAAATGAGAACTCTCTCAACGTAGTCCAGGAATATCTTAGTTTCCAAAAGTTGTGTCTAAATTTGAAGCCTGTGTAATTTTATGTTAGCATCAGGAAATCAGGATATTTAAATAAGTTCTATTAGCTTTCTCAGTTTTCACGTGATTGATTGTAAGGGGAAGGAGGGTTTCGGTCAACTTTCAGTATTTTCATTTTGTTTCAAATCTCACTGCTTGGTTTTCGTTCCAAATAATTAAATTACAAACATGAAAAATAAAAAAAATTGGGGATGGGGATGTAGCTCAGTGGTAGAATGCCTTTCTGGCTTGTGCCAGGCCCTGGGTTTGGTTGCTTAGCACCACAAAATAAATAACAATAAGCAAATAAATAAAACTAAACTAAAAAAAAGTTCATTTCTATCTCTAGAAAACTCAAGTCTAATAAATTACATAGTAATGGTGATAATGCTTTCAAAGCCCTGCTGGTTGCTTTCCCAGTGGCTCCGTGTGGTTCCGTGTGCTGTATACAGAGGTCTGTGGCATCCGTGCACACTCGGATCTGGCTCCTGAAAGCTGATGCAGAAACAGAGAGCCTGTGTCAGATTGTGGGCCCCCAGACATGTTTCCTTCCTCCTGCACTTGGTTGCGAAGCTGTCCCTGGGCTCGGTTGATCCGCTTAGGGAGGGCAGCCCGTGGGCAGGGCTGTGTGTGGAGGGGTCACCCAAGGAAGATACTGCAGTATTCCCAGCTCCCCAGGTGTGTGGGAGTAGCAGGTTCAGGTGCATGGCAGCAGCAACGGACTTCCCCACGTGGGAGAAATGCCTTCTCGAGGTGTGGGAGGGTTATTGTGGACTGAGTTTTATATCCTTGGGTAGGAGAGTTTGGTGGTTCTACCCTGATGTGTCTGACAGGTAGAACCCAAGCCCTTCCTGAGGTCTTGATGTGGACATTTCTCTGGGCTTATCCCGAGTCTACTAATTGGAAGTCATCTGGGTGTTCATAAACCAACTGTGCATTGCTGAGAGCAGAGGTCAATCTGCTGCTCCCACTTTGTAGACTTCTCCAACACTGAATCTCATAGAGTTGAACAAGAAAAACCACAGCAAAAATAAAGAAGAAAAGTGTGTGCATTGATGGAATTATATATTTTTTCTTAAATGGCAAAGCTCATGTGTCTTAACTCTGATATGAAATTGATTATTTTTAAAATTAAATCTATAGGAGCTCCTTATTAAATAATAATAGTTGATTTCTGGTTTTCAGAGCCCTCCAAATCATTGAATGGGAAAGATTGCTAAATCAGGGCAGCAGAAACTCGTGTTTATTCCTCACTTCATATTCCTTAGCTTTGAGGGGTAGATGGCATCAATGTAGGAACAGGCAGCTCTGAGATGGATGAGGAGGACCTGGCCTTTAGCACCTGACCCTGTGGACATTCATGCCTTTGGGGTTATCTCAGCATTCAATAGCAGAAGGTGTATTTAAAACAATTTTGCAGGTGAGGTAAATGCTCTCGATTCAGTATTGAGAATTGGTGAAGCATGTTTCCAACTAAAGATATACAAACCATATACACATGGACAAGTTATAACAGAAAAAAAGAATAAACTTAAAAATATCTTTTTTCCTTTTTTATCCTGTCTTCTATATTTATTTTCCAAATGTTCAATAATAGGTGTGTGTTGCTAACTCCTGGACCTGATGTTGATGCTATGTGTATCCTGGATCTTTGAGGCCAAGTGTAAAATCAGTAAATAATTAGTTTTGTTTATTCACTCATTCAGAAATTAAATACTTCTTTTTCTCCTGGTCTCAACTTGTGTTTTCCCTCTCCTGTGTGCACAGCCTAGGGGGAAAGTAGCCTTGTCCGCATTGGGCTGCTGTTGCAGGAGAAGATAAAGTAGTCCCTGTGTGAGGCCTTTAGCCTTGCTGTGGTTGGGAGCCGTGAGTTAACTGGACCTGAGCCGTCTTTGTGCACACACCTCGCCATTGGTGGGATTCCATGAAGTTCCAAGCAGACTTGCAGTTTCCAGATTAGTCTTAGTAAGAGTAACTAGAAGTGTAGTCACTAGATGATTAGAAGAAGTTAGAAAGGCGTCTTGGGGCATTCCAGTGCCGAGCTCTTGGCTGTTCCCTTTGGACACACATGAGGGGTGCCGTGAGGTCGCCGTGTAGAGCTCCAGATGAGAGCTGGTGAGCAGCGTCCAGCCCTGCCTGTCTACCGTCAGCCACCGGCATCACTTGCTTCCCACCAGAATGGTTAGTTGGCTTCAGAGGATTGCTTTCAAATTTAAAGATTTGAAAGAAAATGATAAAAGACTGTATTTTGCTTGCTTGTTCTCTTCATCCTTCAACATCAACCCCATTTTACATCGTGTAAGTGCAAGACAATACTTTGACATTTGCAAGCTGTAATAAAAACTTGAGGCAGAAACCGACCTCTGTAAGGGATGCATCTTGGGGCTGACTGGCTGGGTATCCTGTCCTAACACCTGCCAGCCCTCTCAGCATGACCCTCAGGGAACAGACCTTTGCCTCCTTCACTCTTCTGAGTTCACCATTGTTCAGGACTCAGTAGCCGCCTGCAATCAGAGATTAAAAATGCTCTCCAAAGTTTCTATAAACACCAAAGTCTATCACTGAACCCATCACTTCTTAGTCTAGTGGACAAAAGAGTTGGGGAGACCAAGAGCCTGGTGTGGCTGCTCTGCAGCCTGGGCATACCGTAGACTCATGCGGTGTGGTCATTGGCACTGCCACATGGACCGTACCCAGCTACAGCTTAACGACAACAGCCTGCAAAGGCCTAAGTCAGGAGATAGGGCTGTTAGACAGGTCATCCTGAGCAGGTTCCTCCTCCGCAGAAAGACAGGTCAGGAATCATGTTGCCCCCAAGAGGAGAACAGCTGCAGACAACATCCCCCAAAGTTGGACACAGGGCACAGAGAGAATATCCTGCACCTGGTGTCAAGTCTCAGACATCTTTGAGTTGACTCATCCTTGCTGTTGTTAAAGTTAAATAATATTTAAAGAACCCAAACCACACACCATAGCAGGGATGGCTCTTAGAAACGTAATAGGTATAGAAAAAGCAAATCAAAGTCTTAAAACATGGCAGTCAGTTTTTATAAAGTTCAGAAGTAAATGTAAGCCTCGTACTGTTTCATGGTGCATGCATTCACATCTAGAGTGTTGGTTACCTACTGCCTGCCTGTTGGAGGGTAATTTAATGATTTTCATATTGGATGAGATCCTGGTTTGCAGGTATTGTTTTGTTTTATACTTAAGAACCTACATATGTCCCGTACATTTCTATATGCGCCAAGTATGACATGATAAGATGTTTCAGGGTTTCTGATCTTGCCAGCTCCAAGCTCTGATTTTTTGAGCCGCCCTAGCAAATATGACTTGGTTTAGGGAGATTTGGTAAGAAACTTCTCCATCCTTTTATTGGCTGTTTGTTTTGGAAAGAATTAGAAACCAAAAGGCCAGATCACTGCCCTCTCTGGGGGCTGTGTGTTAAGAGTCAGTATGCAGCATGAAACAGTACGAGTCAGTATGGGAAGGCAGTTAATGAAGCTGCCTTCCCACCCCATCAATTGGGTTTTTTTTAGCAGCTTGAGTAGAGCACTTGATACATCAATGGTTATGCCTTTGAGGGTAACAAAAGGTGGTTGTTGTTCTTGTCATTGTCATGGTAGCTACTTCCTCTCAACAATGTTCTTGGAGTAGACGCTTGTTCTCTGCCTGATAGTGCTTCTGTGGGCACTGAACACATGGCGGGCAAGCCTGGGGGTCTGGGGGCCTGGCTGCCTCCCCTGTGTGGAGACATCAGGCTCATACAGGGCCGGTTTTTCTATGGCTCAGGTGAGAAGCACAGTTGAAGAGGCCAGTTTTGCTGTGACAACCTGGACATGCTCATGTTGGGGGTTTCTCCCGGTTTGACTTCTTTAATGTGATTTAATTATTTGTGTGTCACTGAGAAATTTTCATAAACACGAAAATTTTAATTTTAATTCCCAGCGAAACCTTTAAAATATTTATCGGAAACAATGATTTATGTGCAAAATTCTTAAGGATGAAAAAAAGACTTTTCTGTATTTTCAGCTAAAGGCTTTTGTGTTTATAGCATTCTTCTATCTGAAGCTGGGCAGGCACCCTTGGCAGCTGCTATTCATAGTCTGCTTATTTTTGTAGCGTTGCTAAGTTGTTAGGTGGTGATCCACAGTTTACCTAAGTCTTGTTGCGCTTTTTCTATAGTGAACGAACAATGTGACTTTGAGCAGGGGCCAGTCTTGATGTCTACGTTTAGATCCAGATGTACTCACCCG
>PVKS010000687.1:0-75000 GCA_004027875.1 Aplodontia rufa | reverse complement strand
CTGATTTCCAGGTGAAACCCTCAAGGTACAGAGACACCCAGACATGTGCTTTAAGTTCCATGCTGGTGAGTCCAAGTTTTAGGATCAGGATGCAGGTACCCGACTCAGAAGTGCTCAGCTGAGGTGTGTCCTTTCCCATCAAGGGACAGGATCTGTTCAGGTCGCTGGATTCTCTTGGTTTCCCAGATGGCTGTGGCCTCCAACCTTGACGATTATCACTCTCAGCCTATCAGCTCAAAGTCACAGGAAGTTCATGTGTCGCTGCCAGTTGCTGGGGGTCCAGGAAAGATGGACGGGCATCATCCTCGAAGAGGCCCTGGCAGATGTGTGGGGACAGGAAGCAATTCCACAGCCTGATGGGCAGGTGGTGATAGATGCCAGGAACATCACTGCCATGTCCTTGCCAGGTACCCTGGATCCACAGATGGCACGCTTGTATCTCAGGCTCTGGTGCTGCCCTCCTAGCAATGCAGACTCTGTGGCCAGGCTCTGGGCAGAAGCCAGTGCTGGAGCCATCATTCAGAGATGAAGCATCCTGTCTTTAATTGATAATGGCTCATTGCAAATTTTACATTTTTTATTAGCATATCTATTCGTATTGAGGTTTGATAACTGCTACCTCCCCAAACTGGAAGTTTAGAGCTTTTCAGTAGGAATATGCCATATTCTGTTACAAGTCTGGGATATTGGAAATCCTAATAGCAATTCCTGATTGTTAACTAGGAGACCAAATCCCTCCCTGTGGGCTGGGCGCTTTCCTTAGGGAGTCCCCTCTGTAACCCTCTGTGAGTGTAATTTGCTTCTAAGCAGGCTTGGCATTCTATGTCCCAAACCTGTCATGGTTTTTGACATATCTGCATACTATATGTACTGCTGAACATTATTATTTACACACGTTTTCACTCAAATAAATTTATTTTTAAAAGGAAAGTGTGTCAGTCCTATAAATGAAGACCCAGAATCACTTGCCATAAAGAGAAAATAACCATAAAAATAAATGCCGTGAAATCAAACAATGTCATTAAATTCTAGCTGGATTTTCTTGCTTGCCTACAGCCTGAATCTGATGCCTTATCTCTAGTCTTGAAAAAGGGAGATTAGCAAGTGTTAGGGAGGTGTTAAAGACCGATGGCACCCACCGGATACTTTCTCCTTGAAGCAATCAGAAGGAAAAAGACAGAACTGAAAAGGGAATAATTTATGGCTGTGTGATTCAAGGTGAACCACCTAATATTTTCTTGTGACACTGGTGAAACTCCTCCCCCACCATGAGGCACCAGGGTTTTAAGCCAATGTTGACTACCATTAGCTTCTCAAAGGGTTAAGAACTGTTCTTATAGGGAAGTGTCTTTTCTGAAGAGGAAGGGGAAGGCATTAAGGGGTCAGAGGATTTACCAAGCACTGGAATAGGTCCCCTCTAGTGAGCACAATGGAACCTTCTGCCCTCATGGAAAAGTTTCTCTCTGACCATCCCACAGGGGAGCCGCCAGCCACAGCATTTGACATGCGGTGAGTACAGCCGAGGAACAGAATTTGAAATTGTATTCAGTATTCACTAATCACAACTTCCCCAGTCACATGGACAGCATAGCTCTAGAGAATTCTTTGGTGGCTTTGGGCTTTTTTTGAGCTGGGGTCTGCTGACTCATCATTTCCTACTGCATTTCCCCTAACAGGCAGTGTGCATGAAACACCTTCTCGGCAGGTGCCTCTGCCGTAGCAGCTCTGGGAAAAGGTGGAGTCCTCACTCCTATTTTGTAGGTGGGGAAAGTGAGGCTTGAAGGCAATAAGGAGAAGCCAGGATGCCACACGAGGGTGGCTGTGCCGGGAGTCTTCTCTTTCTATCAGTGAAGGGACCTTACGAGGGATTCCCATTGTCGGGTGCTCACTATTAGCCCAGTGGAGCTTTGGTGTGGTACCTGTGTACCCTGCAGGGAACAAGCCCTGCACCTCCTCTCCTCCATTCGTGCCCCATGGGCTGGATGCTTCTATAGGACTGGGGTCTTTCTTCCTCCAAGGAATAAATCGTACAGTCAGGCTGCAGGCCAGACTCATCCTTATCTCTTGCCTCTTACTCCAGAGGAGATCCTTGGTGGGGAGGCAGGCCAGAGCCCAGTGGAGCTCTCCAGCACCTGCTTGGTCTCTCTTCATCACCCCCACCTTCCATGTTCTGCTGTTGGTCTGCCCTAGAAGTTGGGAAATGAACTGATAAATATATCCCCTAGCAGAGTGTTAGGTGGATTAGTGCATAACCCTCACCACCACTCTGACTTCTGTTGCAGCCTACTCAGGGTTTATCTGCTTTTCAGAAGTAGCAAAGCAGAACGCAGGTGAGCTCAGAGTCTGGTTGTCTTGCTGTTGGTAGAGTTCTTCTGAGATAAGGAGAGAATTTTGGCTGTTGGAAGGATTTTTAGCCTCCCCCTTGTGGAGGTGATCACCCTCCTTCCTGGGCTCAGGCAGGAGTTCCTGGACATTGAATGATTTGTCCAGCTGCAAGGGTGGGGCCCAGTGGAGGCCGATCTCATTGTGGAGATCCTGCCCTTGTCATTGCAGAGATCATCCTTGCTGATGGAACATCATAATTTCTATAACCAGAAATAACTTTTCCTTATTGAATTCTTGCCCCATATCAGGCACTGTGCTAAGTGCTTTCTGTGCATAATTCCATCAACAGCAGTTCTCAGAAGAGGATACTTCTTGTTTTAAAGATGAAGGATCAGAAGCTTTTAGGGAGTTGTGGTGACTTTCCCAGGTTCCCCAGATGCTCAGGACAGAGCAGAAGACAAATTGAGGCCTGAGGGATTTGGATCTCTGTTCTAATCTTGCCATGTGCACCACAAAGAGCCATTGCACATCGCCCAGCCCAGCCATGTCTGTTTTCATTCTCCTCCTGGCCCCGAGCCTCATGCGCCTAAGTTCATTCATTCACCTACACAGCAGATGTTTCCAGACCACCCTGGATGCTAGTTCCTGGGTGCCATTCCAAAAAGAAAATGCATGTGGCATTCCCCCAGATATCTGGGAGCTTACATTTGCCCTTCTTTGCTCTGCCTGTCACTCTGCTGAGTTCACTCAACTCTCAAGCTCTAGTTTTTATCCATTGGCACCAAGAAGCATTTTGGAGGAAAGAGAGACTCATTACCTAGGACCAGGGTGGGAGAAACACATGAGAAGGTTGAGGCACTTAGTAGAGGCTCAGTAAACTGCATGTTGTGACAGCATGATGAATGGGACCCGGGGTTCCAGGACTGGGGAAGGAGATACTGCTTAAGCTGAAGGAAGGAAAACATACCTGTATACGTTTTCCTGTAATCACAGATTCCTCCGAGTGCACTGGAGTGTATGTCGAAATAATTTGAGCAGATGTGAATCGAGCACCTGCTCAGGCCGGTGCTGGCAGGTGCTGGGCAGTTCTTAAGGGAGGGTAGGGGATTGAGGATGTGACAGACAGACACAGGTAATTCTGATATGGGTACCGTGCCTGAAATGGTTCTGAGCAGGATGGGAACATGATGATGAGGGGTACCTTGCTCAGCCCAGGAAGTGTGAAAAAACTATAAATGACTTCCTGAATGTTGGGGTGCCCCAGCTAAGTCTGAGAGAGCAGTGTGCTAATAATAGTCCTTAGAATCACCTTTTCTCTTTTGGGCCACATTTAGATAATTAGATATGCTTTCAAGAAAAGCTACGTGTGGATGGCTGAGGAACTGCCAGGTTTTCTATACTTTCATTTTCTTGCCTAGACTTGCCAGTTTGGGGACTCTTTCCAGACCTTTCTTGACCCCTCTGCTAATCCAGAGTGTTTGCTCTTATTAACTTGATGAGAAGTCACTCAGATCTGTTCTGTAAAATGAGTGCCACATACAGAAGTGAGAGAGTCTCTGTAGTGCCCCCGCTCCAGCAGGGAGCTGAGTTGCCCCTCCTTGGGTTCCTGTACTAGCCAAGTATGTTTTCCACCTTCTTGTAGAAAACATTGTTCCGTCAGTCTCCATCCAGCTAGTGACCACCTTCCTCCTCCAGGAATTCAGAATCTTCTCTGTCCCTGTCTTTTATCTTTCCATTCTTTTATTACCTACCCACCTGCCTCACTCTCCCTGGGGGTTCCCCCTTATCCTGTTACCAAAATGGACAAATGGTACCTTAGGAATCCCCAAGTCCTGAACCCAGAGCATTGTACGCAGAGGGATGCCCACAATGTGGTGTCTGCCGATAACCAGTAGTACAACTACTCTGTGCATCTTCATGTTGTGCAAAACTCAAACCAGCCTGTGTTCCAGAGATAACAAGAATAACAGCAGTCCTGTGGAGGAGCAACTGCATGGCCATGAGTTTATTAAAAATTAAGTTCTTGGGCTAGTCTCTCAGAATATGTCAGACAGGTGGCTTGTCCTGGTGATGGACCCTGATCAGGGAGTTAGGAGTTTTAGAATCTGGTCTCAGCTCTGCCATTAATGAATGGTACCTGTGGGCATTCCTTTCCCTTTGGCTCATTCTCTTCTCTGATGAGTGAGGTGTTGGCCTTGGTGCCTGCCTGTAAGACTTCTGCTCCTTCCTTAGCTCTAGAAAGATCTGGTTCTGAGCAGACCCAGCGGGAATTCCAGCAGAGGTCTTTGATGCTCTGTCTCTGGTTCTCCCCTCACAAGCAAGAATATTGATTGAGTGGAGACCACGGAGCAAGGCAGGCTCCTGGCACATAGTGGGTGGAGAACTCGCTGCTTCTGGTTCACACAGGCTTCTGACCAGCCGAGAATGACTACTGGGTTAGTTATCTCTTTTTACTACCCGGGTGTCCCTGTGGAGCCCTAAGCCAGCCAGCTAGAAACAGAAGCAGATCTGTAGCACCCATGACCATTTCCAGAAACCACTGAGAGCCAGTGTCATAGAAACGGAGCTGGCACTGACGGCCCACCCTGGAGAAGGTAAAAGCCCTCGGACCAGCTGCCCCCAGCCATGGGCTCCCTGGAGACCCTGGAGAGAGCACCTTTGCTGGCTTTATTTTGCCTGTCTTGCCTGTCGGGTTAACGTTCCGATGCGTCTTTCCTTATTATGACTTGATTAAGGACACAATAAACCCTGGCCATGATTTTTATCTATTTGCAGCCGTATCTCTCAGTTCTAATTTCAGAGATTAGCTTGTTTTCAAAACACTGAATGAAGGACAGACCCGACGCCATTGTGCCTCTCTCTGCCAAGGCAGCGGCAGCCCACCATTGACAAACACAAGCTGCTCGCCACACCTGCACATCAGTGCCATGGGAGGAAGCCCTGAGACTGTCGGAGTGGGAGGCACAGTATTAGGGATTTCAATTCTGCTTTATTTTCAACTTGAAATGGAGGAAAACAGACAAAAAACAAATAAGAAAGCTAAACAGTTGCGTGAGAGCTAGCAATTTGCTGGGCTCCCGATGACAGACACTGCATTATCATAATTGTCTCTTCTACATGATAGGACAGAAAAATAATAATGTCATTTTATTTATAGCTGGGGTGGCCCCTTTATGAGAGTCATACAAGTTTCTGCCAAGTGGAGTAGGTCAAATGACATCTTTTGATCAGGCCTGTCCAAAGAGATCAAAGATGAATGGCAGGTAATGGATACCCAATGACAAACCAAATCTAAAACAGAAATAAGGCTGCCAGAGCCTGCCAGTTACCCATTAAAGGCCCGCCTAAGGAAGGCAGGCTGCTTGACATGTTGGCCGGACACCTAAATCAGCCAAGCGTCAGTGCTAAAATTGTGTATTATCATTGGAAATGGCTATTATTTCCTTGGTAACATTTCTGTTAAGGCTTTGTTTGTGTACGACTGACCCACAGTCAGAAGTGGAGTTAAAGGTAGGAAAGCCCCAGGTTCTTGGGGGGCACCCTCGGGTCCTTCATTACCTGGTTTTAATTTCCTGGTCCTGATAAGCGACACCCCTGGCTCTGCTTTCTGCTCAGGTATGCTGTTCACAGGTGAGGGGGTGCCCAGCCCTGAGTTTCTCCACACCCCCAGCATCACTCCATCTTCTCCATCTCTCCAGCCAGAAACAGTGGGCCCTATCACAGGCCACCCAAAGCCCAGAACCTCCCCAGAACATGGAGAGGGGACCACTAAGCAGATGGAGAAACTGCAGGGGGACGGCGGTACCCTTTCCTACCCAGGCTGAGGGGACAGGGCGGGCTGTTAGCATTTCACACAGCCCTGCAGTCTGCACATACGGAAATGGTAGAAGCAGCATCCGAAATTATGGGAATAGATGTGATTTCTTTTTTTCCTCAAGCACTTGAGTTATGTAATTAAGTTGGGCTTTGTTATTTAAAAGGCTTTGGTGGGGAACAAAATTTACTATCTTTTTTTTTTTCGGCTCTTAATTTGTGGGGGTGGGATGGGTGTAATACAAAGAAATATCAAAGAAATATTTAGAAACGAGGACTCCAAGACTGCAGGAGAGAACTCTAAATCCTCATGTCCCAGGGGATGCACAGGTGGTGCTGTGGGTAATTTTTTATTCTGCAGCGTATGCTGGAATGTTAAAAAATATTATTAAACATTGAAATGAGTATACTAGTTAGCTAATTAGTATGTTTCTCTTTCTTTTAATAATCCCGGTGCATTTTCTTTCTTTCCTACCTCCATTTTTATACACGAGGTAACCCTAAAGAACATATTTAGAAGCATAATTAGTTATAATTAGAAGCAAACAAACCTAGCCCAGGGTGTCTCCAATTTATTATAAAGAATTACAGGTAACAGTGGCTGCAGTGGAAATCCAGGTTCTTTGCTGCTTAATGCAAATTGGGGTTTTACATGCCCGTGCATATGCGTACCCCACCCCCAGACACACACATTCCCTCTCAGGATAAGAGAGCCCGTGATGAAAGTCACTTTTACTTGGCTCTTAAAAGTTTTACAGACCTCACGTTTCTCGATCACTTTGCATTAACTCTATCTTTAAGTAACGGAGGCACTTTGTCAAAGTCAGAGCATCACTCCTTGGTGATGAGAAGAAGATAGACATTTGACTGTTAGGCCTCTTGGCAGGAAATTTGGTAGTGAAGTCCCATCCAATTTGTCAAGCTTAGCAGTGGTCTTTGCTGCGAAGGAAGCTTGCAGCCCAACCCTGATGCTTCACCTGTCTGGGAGAGACCCCCCCGCAGCACTATCTGAAGTGGCATGCTGCAGATGCAGGGCTGCCCCAAGAGTGAGCCCATCATGTTTTCAGACATTGCTTGGGGAAGGTGCTCACCTTTGACATTTGGCCGTTCCAAAAAAGCGCCTACCCCGTTTTGTGGCTCCCACCCCAAACCTCTATGTAAATGAAAGTTTAAACAAATCTGTGATCATGCTGGCTTTCAAGTGAAATTTTTAAAAAATTTCTCTTGAATTATGTAAAGATGCATCACAAGATATTTACAATTTTTTTTAAAAACAGATATTCTTTTTATATACTGATAAAATTGGAAACTTGGAAGCATATTTGGCAAGTGTAAACAGATGGTTAAAGATATTTGCTGGGAAGTATCAGAAACAGTTATTCCTGACTTGCCTGCTTGGCTAAACATTGCTCTGAAAAGTCAATTAACAGGGCACAGAGCAGGAATGCAGGGCCCAGGGCACTCTGAGCAGAGTGGGCACAGAGGCTGTTTTCTTCATGATCATGCTATAGGTAAGAGCGCCCGTGGAGCTCGTGCCTTCTTCCCTTCTTACCCACAGACTCATCCAGGGCTTCTTTAGCAACTGAGGGAAATGCTTCTGCGTGGTGTCCTTAATTAAAGATGCCTGTTGCAGGGTCCTCACCCACAGGGAGCTGGGCACTTTTTACCTCTCTGCAGCTAAGGTATGAAATGAGTGCTTTTCCTTTGCTCTGGGAGCGTGATCATTTTCTTCATGAGAGCTCTGTGCGAGGAGGTTTCCTATCCCTTCCAAGCCAATGGATGCAAAGTTACGTAAAAGAAATTACTGGGGAGAAAGAAGGAGGAGAGTAACGTGCTGCTTTTTTTTTTTATTATTTCTTTTCTTCCTTCCAGGGAGCACAATTCCCCACACAAAACACTTCAGATAGCGAAATCCTCAGTTCAGACGATTTAGCAGAAAGCATAGAATTTCATGAAATCGTTTCACAGTGAGATGTATGGTGTGTGTGGAAGTGGATGTGGATAGGGGTGCCACTAGAGGGTGGGGTGCAGAAGAAGGAAGCTGCTGTATTTTTTTTACAAGCTTATAAAACACAAATGCTCGTGGCACTTGCTAATCTGAAATGCTTTTAGTAGAATTGTTCAGTAGCAATAATCTGTCAACAGATTACAATTTTGCTTAATTTTAATGTGGCTAACTTAAGATGGTTGTATAGTAAATTTATGCAACTGATCACAGTTATTAAATTACTGCATCTGCAAAGGAAGCAATCAAACCCCTTATTACAGTTGCTGTGAGTGAATGCTAAATGTCAAGGAGTTACCAGTGCGCTGCGGGGAATCGCGCTCCAGTTAAAGATGCATAAAATATCAGCACTTTTTTAATGCTTGTGCATTCAACAAAGACTCCCATCATAATTAACTGGTATGGAAATAAATAATTTTTACAAACTACCTTAGAAACAGTTGTGCTACAGTTTTTGTCAAAGTCTGCTGCTCTGCAGCGATATTTAAGCCCTTAGACACATTTCCCTCTAACTCACATATGCTATAAAATATTTAAATCTCACAGAGAGGTTTGAAAATGATATTATAAATCCAACTCTCAGTGCTAAAAAGTAATTTATGATGATTAATTTAATTATACGTTTTAAGGTTTTGATATTTTAAAAACTTGAGATTAATTTTTTTGGTTATGGTCCCAGTTTGACAGTTTGGGGGAGGGGGATTCCTTCTGTAAACAGCAGAGATGCACACGAGGTACAGATCTACCAGGAAGGTGGGGCGGGGGCGTGAATTGGGAGAGAGAAGATTGAAAACCTCATCCAGAATTATGATTTCAGAGTCCTGGCCCTGCAGGGTTGTCTCTGTCCTCTTAAACCAGTTTTTTGGAGCCCCCATCTGTGAAATGCAAATGGTAAGAGTGAGATCTTATGGGGAGTTCATGGTTGATGTGTGGAAGGGCCTAGAGCAGCAGCTGGTCCTAGTCAGGACCAATATAGTATTGGCTATTGTTATCATTTTGCATGTCTCCACCTAAATCCTGACAAAAAGACACATCTTTCTGAAATCTGTTTGCTTTGCTGGCATAGGCTAACAATCCTATCATGACTGAAACAGAGGACTATAATCCGCCCCTTTGATGGTACCCACATTCAGTACTGGGCTTTGGGGTTTCTAAGAAATCTGTCCTATGAGACCTGGGGACCTTTCAGGATAAGAAGTGCTGGCCTTAAAAGAAGGAAAGGATGGCAGCTAGGGGTGGAGGAAGCAGCCACATTAATGTAAATTTGGTTTAAGTTTGTTTGTAGTTGTTTTTTATAATGTATTTAAAGGATGACAGAAGGGACCCTCACCCAGAGCTGTTTCAGTCTCCTCTGCAACTCTGCAGTGATAGATCAAGAGTGCCACCTGGACCCGATGAAAGTCAAGTTGTGTGGCTCATGACCTTACGAACAGAGCCCCCTGTTTGATGACTCTGGGCTCTGCTCGGAGCCTAGGGGCTCTCATATGGATGGAGTGCCTCAGGCGAGCCAGCCTGTGCAGTCCTCTCAAGAAAGGATGCTGGCTGCTTCCGGTGTGGCAGCACCACCAGTGTCCGGGTGCAAACCTGAGCATGTGCCTCCACACTGTGCTGGAGATCAGTTTACAGGATGCAGTGTAAGCAACCATGCTTACCAGAGAGATGAGGGACGATTCCTTGGGTGTCAGGAATCGTGATGATTCCATAGCAGACCCTGCCCATTTGAATAACTTGTTCTTGTCTGGTGTATTCATTTGGTGTAAGATTATTTGCAACTGTTTGTTACAATGCATTTAAAGGATTACTTTGTAGGGTGGTCACATTCATGCAGAAGTTTGTACATGTGTGGATAAATGTGTACTTATGTATTTATATATATATATAATGTGTATATATATTTATATGTGCATTTATGACATATATTTTAAAAATTAAAGTGAAGCCAGCCACATAGTTGATCCATGACATTTTATTTCCCTCATGCAAGAAATGGGGCACCCAAATTCTATCCCAGTGTTGGCCTTATTGAACTAGAACCTTTGGCTTCTGGATATTCCTCTTTGGCTTGTGGTGTCCTCAGTATAGATCTCACGTCAGATGAGGATGTGCAGCTGGAGGGTAAATGTGGCATCTTTGCATTGTTTTACCTGTTTGGTGAGAAAATGTGTATATATATTATATATACGTATACATATTTTTACATAAAATTCGTCCTTCATATCCATGGATTCAGCATCTGTGGGTTCAATCAACTATAGATTGAAAATATTCACAAAAGAAAATGCATGTGTGTGGACAGTCTTCTTTCCTTGACATTATTCCTGCACAATAGAATAACACAAAACTAACCACACAGCTATAAAGGTCAGTTAGGGAAATGTCTGTATGTTTGGGAATGGGAAGGAAACATTTGATATAATAAAACATTCACAATGTAGACTCTCTAAAAAGGAATGCATTTGCTCTAAATTTCCATATATCGTACGCTGATTTCTGAAATGAGCACAAATATTGAATCCCCTCGACTGGCTGTTTGTCACAGGGTGTGAGTCCTTTTTGATTTCCGAGCGTCCCATGCATTTCTTACGGAGGAGGTTGGATGCGATGCTGGGTCTTGTGTTTCGTTTCTACCATGCGCCGTCTTCCTGCCTGACACCAGCACAGCCTTAGGCTTTCTGGGGCAATGGTCACAAAGGGCTAGGTCAGCCCCAGGCCTCCAGGCCCTTGGGGAATGTGGGCAGCCACTCAGGCACAGTGGGAACACTGCTGTGCATCCCAGAGCCTCAAGATGGCTGTGAGTGAGGGTGCAAGATGACTCAGCACCACAGCCCGTCATCGTCATTGTCATCGTATGGCAGAGGCACACCTCACCAGATAAAGGTGATGTCAAGGCTTGCCAGGCTTTCACGACCCTTGCCTGCCTCTCTACATGTTGGAAATGTCACCAGGGGATTATGGGGCTGGCTCCTCGGAGGGCTGGCATGTGGTCACTGAGTGGACATCCCCGGTGTGGTGTTAAGCAGAGCCCGAGCCCTGAGTTCAAGGCCTGGTTTTCCACTTCACCACCTCTGAAGGAACAGCAGGGGAACAACCGGACCTGCCTCGTGGGGAGGTAGAAGGAGAATGGAGGCAGCGTGTGTGGTATGTTGGTGAAGGATTCAACATTTAAAAATATCACACCGTCCCAGCTGCCGCTGTCACCAGTCGTTTGGATTGCCTTGCCAGCAAAGCCCAGGGCTGTCTTGGGTATAACCTCCTGAGATAGTTGAGGTATATCTTCCCAAGCTCCCTGGACTCCTCCTGCCTGACCTTCTGTCACTTCCATGGGAACTCTGTGGGTGGAGACCTCATAGCACCCTTCCCTGGGGTGTCCCCAATCTGTGACGATGCCCAGCCCCAAGCCTGTGCCTTCCAGTGGGACTCATCTCACACATCTGGACCTGCGCCATTCGTTTTGGTCTCTTCCATGTTGTCCCTATTGTGCATAAGACAGCATGAACAAGATGAGGTGACAGAAGAGGGCACACTCACAGTAGAAGCCATATAGGTTTTAGGTCCAGTAATTGCTCCCCCCGCAATGCCTGCCACTTACGTTGTTACATAAGGTGATATTAGACACGGGGTTGGCCATGACAGCGAGGAGGAGGAGAGTGGGCACTGCTTCTCATTTGGCATGCAGGCTTTGGGGGACAAAAGAGAGCCCTGTTGTCTGCCCTTGGAGTACAGTGTGACAGGGATCCCTCACATCTGAGCCCACATCACCCTCTGCTTCTCAACAGGATGAGTTGAAATCCCCCCCACTATCCATTCCACCCCCACAGGCTTCCTGCCCAGCCTCCCTTGCCTTGCCATGGCTCCTATTGTAGCCAAGGGGGAAAAATGATTTTTAAAGATTCACTAATGGTAATGAAAAATATTCTGATATAGCATTAAGGATTTTGCTCCTGAAATGTGTTTAATGTAAATATGCTGTCAGAGACCCTTCAAGTAATTGACACAAGCAGATGATTAGCAGTGTTCTCAACGGTGTTTTTGCATAATCTTACATTTTGACAGAACTCCTCAGCCGCATTTTATTGTCAGTACTCTGCAATCAGTAGGACTTCCTTCCCCGCCAACATTTACTTTGTCATTACGAATCTTGTAAGTGGTCATTTAACTGGTTTCAGGGTGCATGTAGGAGTGTCATTACAGGCGTATTTGGGGATGTGTCTTCCTACCAAGAAGCCCTCTTGGAAAGTAAACTTCTCACCAACTAGGGTGAAATCAGATGAGCCACTCAGCAGCCCTGACCGTGGACTGGGAGGCCCTCAGCCTCCAGCGAGGTGTGGGGCTGGGGATGGGAGGTGACGACCTGAGTGCCAGCCCTGGAGAGGTTGGGCCATCTCCCCTGTGGCCATCCCCACGGGGGCATCCACTCTCTGGAAAGCTAGTTGTAACTTCCTTTCTGATCTAAGACCTGTTTTTCTTTCTTTCTTTTTTTTCCCCCATTTTGAATTGAGTTTATCTTTGGAGATACAAAAAAAAAAAATGGGTGTTCAATTATAATCATATCCAACTGGCCCAAATTAAACTGCCCTGATCCATAAGCATTCATAACTGCATACAGTTAAGTTACATTAATAGTCAATATAATAAACCTTCACCTTTATTGAAGCCACTCTTGTTTCTACAGCAGTTCTTTAATCTATCTCAATAGATTTCTGGTGTACAGCACATATAGATTTGGCCGGTGACAAGGGTTAGGGTAGTCTTGTAGAACATTTACTTGTAGCTCTGAAAAGCCCACATTCATCAGAGGATGAAGTCGATCAGATTGTACCAGAATCAATGGAAGGCTTGTGGGATCCCTCTTAGGCTTGTAATGTGTTCACCTTCTTGGGAGAGAATTCACACACTCACACACACACACACACACACGCTCTCTTGCGCGCACGCACACTTCTCTGTCTTAAAGCCATTTATCTCTGAATGTCAAATTGCAATAATTAACCATTATTGATCTTAAATTCAATTAACTTCATTAACACAGGTCATGATGAGGGTGCTTGTAAGGGAAAGGCATTTGACAAGTGTCTTCGCTCGTGTGACATTCCATGCTCACAGTGGTGGCTATAAACCGTTCATACTGTCCCTTCTGAGAGAGACAGCCAGCACATAGGGCCGACCTGAGATGGGGCCCTTGGTTGAATGGGTGAGAGACGCACAAAGTAGTTTCCATGGTTGGTATACCCGGTGACTTTGCGTAGCAGGAGACCGAGACTGTGGGGCAGCACCGAGCCCCCTTTGGTGTACCAGTGTACTTTTTCTTGGTGGTCAGGACCCTGCCTCCCATGCCCACTCCCTCCTCTTCCCCTGCCCTGTTGCCCTGTCGCAGATGGTGTTCACAGATTCCTGGGTTTTGCTTGATTCAGAAAGCAGCTCTTTCATTTGTATTTTTAGGCTAAACGCCTTTACTCTCTTGACCAAGAAGAGCAAACCCGGACTTGTGAGAGTGGAACCTGCAGGACCTTGGGCACCGCCGCTGCGGGGCATTTGCTGCTTGCCAGCTGTGCACATCCGGTATCATATCTGCTCTTTCTTCATAGTCCTCCAGTGTAGGCTGTCTCTACCCATCTTGCCAGGCTGAGGCAGACTCGCGGAGCCACACTCCACCCAGGTCGTGTGGCAGAACTGCACCCCGTCTCCCCGTGCAGCTGAGAGTGACCATGTGGTTGTGTGCCACACTTAGTGCCTCAGGGGACCTTTTCTCCCTTTCTCCCCCGTTAGGTGGCACATTGTATGTGCATATGCAGGAGAGCAGCAGTGAGATATGGTAGGGAAGTCCTGGCCTCTGCCTGCCACACCTGGCTCTGTGTGTCCCCGATCTCCATCTGCCAGCCTCAGTCTTAGCTATGAAATGGAGTTTCAGGTCGGCCTGCCTTCCTCCTGGGTTGCACCTGAGTTTCCTGGAGTGCGTCTGAGCTCTGGCACACCAGGTACCCACAGGAGTCCAGGAGGAGGAAGCACCCCATGGGGCCAGTACCATCCAGAGCCATGAGCCAGAGCAGCTGAGGGTGCATGGGATGCCCCTGTGCCTCCTAATGAGCTCTGGATTCTTCATGGAAATACTGCTTAGTCTCAAGGAAACAAACCGAAACAAAAAGAGTAAATGGGAAGTCTGTCTGCCCTGTTTGTGACACCTTTTAATGGGAGAGTTTGGCCAAATTTGAAAGAACCTCACTGGACACCGGTGGCTGCTGTGAGCCCCTCCCACCGTGGAAGGAAGGGGTCATGCAGTGCAGAATCCTGGGAGGGCCGTGGGCGCACAGAGGTGAGCGGGACCAGATAAGACAGAACAAAGAAGTGCCTGGCAGATTTGGGAGGCGAAATGCTCCCTGTCACGTGAGTGCTGTTCTTGGGGACGTGGGAAGCTGGGACCTGCTGAGATTCCAAAGGTCCCTAAGTGTCACCGGAGGAATATCAGGTTATTAAGGAGGAAGCCACAGGAAGTGCCAAGTATCTGTCCCTGACATCAGTCACTGTGACCCAAACCTGTCTCAGGATATGCCTGCTGATGTGGTTGTGGGTTTCCCTGCCGTGTTTTGGGGATAAAATTGCTATACCTGTCAGAATGCTTCAGGTCAGGGAATGGCCAGGGAAGCACGTGGAAACTGGGGTGGGGCAATGGTACTGATTTTTCTTTTCTATTCTTTTCCCTCTGTACTGGGGATTGAACCCAGGGTTGCCCCTACTTCTGAGCTACATCACCCACCCTTTTTATTTTTGTTAATTTTTAGACAGATTTCTCCAAGTTGTCCCAAATGGGCAATCCTCCTGCCTCAGCCTCCAAGGCCCTGGGGTTACAGATGTGCACCCTGGCGCCCCTCGCTGGGTTGTTTTGAGTGTCCTCTGCAAACCTGGGTGTTTCTGCAGCAGCTGCATTAGAATCAGAAAATCCAGCCTCAGAATTTTCTGAGTTTTAGGGAGGGCAGGAATGA
Source organism: Aplodontia rufa (assembly GCA_004027875.1). Taxonomy (NCBI): domain Eukaryota; kingdom Metazoa; phylum Chordata; class Mammalia; order Rodentia; family Aplodontiidae; genus Aplodontia; species Aplodontia rufa. The sequence goes on along the minus strand of PVKS010000687.1, from coordinate 59,880 downwards.
GGCAGGTAGGGGGAGTGAACCACCTCCATGTACCCTCTGTGCAGGTGAGGAGTCACACTGCTCATCTCTCAGGCCACTTCCCCACCTGCCCCACAGACGCCTGCCCCTGCCAAGTTCACCTCAAGGTCTTGGGAGAGTTGGTGAGGAGAGCTATAGTGTCGGAGTAGGGGCTCACCCCGTTACCCTGGTGGCATCCATAAGAAACCAGACCTGGATCTGAGACACCTGAGACCTGCAGGACCCCAGTGCAGGAAGCTACTCTCCCTCATGCCACATCCCCCCCCACGTGCATGCTCTGTGGAGACAGGCACTCGTCCCAAGTCTCTTCTGCTGACAATGCCCAGTATAGAGCCAGACACATAGCAGGGGCTGGACACAAATAAATTGCTTTTTATAATTTTTGTTAATTTCACAATGCTCCATGAATGTGTGCTTGTGAAGCTTCAGGCAATGCAGAAGAAAGCCTCTTTCCCCCTCTTGCCATCTTGGTCCCTAGCAATGTCATGACCCTCCTGAACCTGCTGATAGCTATGCCAGTACCCTTTCCCTGAGCACCCACCACATAACCACACACATCCCAACTTTCGTAGAGACGGGTTTACCCCCTTTGTCCTAGATACCTTCCCACTTGAAAACTTTGAGAATTATCTTACTTGGTAAACTTTACTTTGCAATGTAGCATCCAAAAGGAGAACATATATATTTCCCCCAAGTGAACACACTCGAGTAATCAGAGCTCAGACCCAGACATAAAATATTTAGTGCCCCAGGAGGCCCTGTGCACCCTTCTCATTGCCTCCCAATGGTAGCTATGCTCCTGACTTCAGATACCAGACATTAATTTTGCTGGAGTTTGAATTTTATGCAAGTGGATTCAAACAGTATATACTTTTGTGTTTGATGGCTTTCACTTAATAATATGTTTGTGGGATTCTTCTATGTCATTTCCTGTAATAGTTCATTTTCACTGCTGTGTGATATTCCATTATATGGGCGTGTCATGAAAGACATTGAGGTTGTTTCCAGTTTCCTTGCCATGATGAAACCTGTGCCAAAGGATATCATCAGGCAGGTCATCGACCTATGCTTACATTTCTGCTGGACATGTGTCTGGGATAGAATTGCTGGGTCATTGAGTATGTGTAGCTTTAGTAGATGGTGCCATACAGATTCTCTTCCCTTTTCTTTTTTTCTTTCTTTTAAGAGAAAGGGACACAGAGAAAGAATCAATTTTATTCACTTTTCCATCTGACCTTTTTTTCCAATACTTGGTTGTGTATGTGGTGCTGGGGTTCGAACCCGGGTCCTTGAGCATTCCAGGTAAGTGCTCCAACTGCTGAGCCACTGCTCCAGCCCAACACACAGATTTTTGCAGTGCTTGTAGGAGTTTGTACTATTGCAGCCATGCAGGAGGGTTCGTTATTTCCTATCTCCTTTAATGCTGCTATTCTTGTCTTATTCTTATCAATTGCTATATAATATTTTGTAATAGTAGTTTCTTTATTTTTCTGTATTCTAAGAAATGCTAAACACCCTAAGACGTAAAGGGTTCTGTTTTTCTTTTTTGTTTTGTTTTTTTGCATGATTATATCCATAGTTTAGATTTCTATCTGAGTCAAAGGCAGCTAGTAAGAGGTGTACTTTAATTGTTTTGGTAAATTTTTCTCCTCTCTCTCTCGCTCCCCCACCATTTGTTGAATATTGAGGTATAAAGAGTGCCTGAATCTAATATAAGAAATGCTAATTCGGACTAAATAAGTCAATACAAATTTGTACTATAAGGAAATATATATAGTAATGCCAGCCACCCAATAGGTATTATTTATATATTGGTTTGGGGAAACCTGTTTTAATAGACAGAAATGAGATTGACATCTACATACATATATATGTCAGTCAAAATATAAACAGTTCAAACCTTTGAATCATTACCTTTGTTCGTTTCAACAAGCTCTGAAGATTTCATTGCTGTCCTTCCAAATGGTGGTTACATGTATATGAGTCCTGGGTGAGTGTTGCCTGGGTTCTTAGTGAGTGCTGACCAAGTAGTGGATCATTACTTAATGTTTTCTAAGTACTACATAAGTACTTGGTGAGCTTAGTAAGTTCTAGATGAGTGCTAGATGCCAGGTCAGGACAGCGGGAGGACTGACTAAGTGCTGGTTAATACTGACTGAGTGCTCAGACATTGCCATTTGTGGGCTAGCTGAGTTCTCAGTGAGGGCTGGGTCAAGGCTGGTTGAATGCTAGGTGAGGACCGGCTAAGTACTGAGCCAGGGCTGACTGGGTATAGCTGAGTGCTGAGTGAGGTCTGGCTAAGTGCGACTGAGTGCTGGGTCAGGGATGGCTGAGTGCTAGGCCAGGGCTGACTGAATACTGGGTAAAGTATGACTGAGTGCTGGGTCAGGGCAAGCTGAGTCCTAGCTCAGTGCTGGCAGTGGTATAGGCTGTAGGAAGATCACTTGACCCTAAGGACTATTATGCTGGTGCCCAGTGCAGAGGGCAGGGGCAACCTTCTCTAGGGTCACAGTGATCATTTCCTCTCCAGGCCTTTCTTCAGGTCATAGGGACATTTGTGGGTACTCCTGAGATACACTTGCAGCCATGGCTCTCTTCTGGAGTGTCTCTGCTGTATGAAATGGGAGTGAGGCCCCAGGAAGAGATGCCCAGAGGTGAGAGGACATTCCGAACAACTTTACCCAGCATTTGAGAGCTGTCGAGGAAGCTGGTGGAAACTTCCACTTGAGATGACCCTTGGTATGTGGTGTTTCTTAGACTAAGCACCACCAACCTAACTAGGTGAATTCACCCAGAAGTTGCTGAGGATCGCTGGTATGGCCGGCCATGTGAAGGATGAGGGGTAAGGCTTTCCTGTAATGTGCAGGAGGAGACCGTTTAGCATGTGGCTGACAGTGCTAAACATTGCAAAAGACTAATGGCAAAAAAGACAAAATAATGCCAGGAATAATATTCTTCTTTAATTTAGAGAGGACTTTCCATCCCTCTATCATCCCTAATAGTAAAGAGAGACAGGTGAGAAAGAACTTCCTGGAGACAGTGGAATGAGCAGGACATTGGAATACAGGTAGGGGCTATGAAAAGATGACATTGTAATTGGTGGAAACAGGACAAATCAAGGACAAGAACAAAGGAACATTATCAAGGAAGTGTAGCCTGTGTGTATGTGAAGGTAGGAACTAGAAGATAAAAACTGGAAGGTAACATGGGGCTTAGTTATTTTGGGCTTTGAATGTCAAATTAAGACATATGATACTCTAATGACCTTGTGCTCTATGTAACCAAGGCCATTTGACCACATTAAAGTAAAGCCTTTGACTCTGACCCATTTATTTTGGTAACTTCTTATTCCTAATCCTAAAGCATCCAGAACATGTAGTTAGTATCTAATACATGATGGTTGGATGGATGGATGGATGGATGGATGGATGGATGGTTGGATGGATGGTTGAATGGATGGATAGATGGATGGATAGATGGTTAGATGGTTGGATGGATGGATGGTTGGATGGATGGTTGGATGGATGGATAGATGGTTGGATGGATGGATGGATGGATGGATGGATGGATGGATGGATGGTTGGATGGATGAATGGATGGATATCTGGGTGGGTGAGTAGGTGGGTAGATGTATGAATGGGTGTGTGCATACATACATAGGTAGATGAGTTGGGTCAATCAGTTGCCTCCTCTTTCATATGAATCATAATTCCTTTTTCATGTAAGCCATCCATCTACCTTATTTCCCGATATAGCTATTAAAGTATTATGGAGACAAGCCAATAATTCCCAGTAAGAACTTGAGTTGTATAAGTATAGCCACTTTGAAAAGGCCCATTTTAAGGACTGTACCCAAGTTTTCTCAGCTCAAGGGTTTTGAGATCACCAGGTATATAGGCCAGCAGAGTTCCTCTTGGAACTCCTCATGCCTCATTGGAGACCACGAGCTATCTCATGACAGTCACTGTCCTGTCTCCTCAAGCTCTGTGCTCCAGAGCTGACCACTGACCACTGCTCATGTGTGCAATTTGAGGAATCCAAGTCCATCCCCTGCCCCTAATAACTTAATCAACTCCTGTTCTGCCAATGAGAGAATGCTTTCTTTGGATGAAGTTATCCTAATTTATTGCATTCATTGTGTATTAGCATTTAACCTATGCCTTTTGTGGAATAAAAAGGAAAAAGGATTTAGGGAAGGGGTGTAAAGCTTAGATTCTTTATTCCAGAGGAGAAGAACTTGGAAGTATCTTGAGCTCAGAAAGAGGAATGGGAATATGGCACGCACAGCAAGCTTCACTGTGTCATCGCCGCTCCTGCCAGAGCTCATTGTGACACCAGGAACCTTGCTTCACCTCTGGATCACCATTGGGTCCTGGACTAAACTGATGGGCATCGACCCAGACCTTCCCCATGCTGGGCGGGCTGCATCATGGCTGTGTCTTGTCAGCAACTCAGTGGTGACTTGAACACTGAAGCCTCCGGTGGGGAACAGGGTTTGAGTACAGACTGTGGTGGACTTGGACTGTTGAGCAGGTGTTCCGTTGGTCGGAATGAGCTTGCAGGGCAAGGACAAAGGGGACTCAGATGGTCCCTGAATCGAGTGTCTGTTTACTCCGTATTATCTCAAGAACTGTGCAAGGCAGTTGCTTTTGCCATGTGTGTCCTTGAGTATTGTTCTTTGTACGGGGTTGGCAGCTGGACTGCAGCAGGGCGTGACATCCAGGAGCATTTGGAGAGAGTCACCTTAGGGATGGAGCAGCTGCCTTTCCTTTCCCACCTTGGGAGCCTCCCAACTTTCAGGCCTCAGGAGGGGAGGCTTGTAAGCAGAGGGAGGGGCTTCAAGGTGGCAGAATGGGACTCTCTGGGAGGCCACCTGAATCCAAAAGAAAAAGCACCAGGCAGTATCTTTCTTAATCCAGGGGTGGGAGCCCCAGGCATGGCATCTGAGGCTCAGGGCCTCTTGCTTACTGCCACACATGGAGGAACAGGTGGAACGGAACTTGTTCTGAATACTGTCTCTGAAACAGACTGGGGTTTCCAACAACCTAGTGGTTGCCTCGCTGCTGTGGGCCCCCAACAAGCAGCAGCCGCAGCAGCCTGTTGTGGCCTGAACAACCACTGGCCACCCTGGCTCTGCCAAAGAGTAATGTGGCCTTCACACTGGCTTCGTTCACCAATCAGCTAATGCCATGCTTCTCTTGGCATGAAAGCATCGCAGGTTTATTAACACAGTGATACCCAACTGAACAAGCATTCATCTCGCACATTACATCAAATTAACGTGTACAAAATTAATATTCCTGACCTTGCTAGTGGGAAGAACAATCAATCTAGAGGAGGTTGTCATCTGAACGCGGCCAGCCTTCTGGAGAAGTCCTGACCATTAGAGCCTCAGCCACGTGTCCTTGCCTACAGAGCCACACCGTGCCCTTCCCTGGCAGCCCCTCTGATCTGGCGTCAGACCTTGGGGTTTTGTCCTGTTCACTGGGGAGGCCCATGCCGAGCGGGACTGCTTGGAAGGTCACCGGTGCCATCTAAGAAGACCGTTCCCCCCTTGTCCCCTGGAGGCTGTAACCTCCATTATCCCAGACAGGTAGGGCGATGTCTTTATGTGACTCCAGGTGCCAGGTGGATGGATGGGGACTTGCGTGTTCTGTTGCACTATGACCTGCTGGGTACCAGGCATAAACTTTGCTTCTCTAGAACCATTTTTTTCTCTGCTACCTATTTAATAACCAGACAGGCTGAGCATGTAATTTAATCCCCTTGGTGTTACTTAGGATGTGTTCAGCCAAGCCTTCCTCTGCTCCATCACCCAGTGCCTCAGCCATCTCCTCAATCTTGGTACAGAAAAGGAGTCCCACCTCAGCCTTGCTGCTCTGAGCCCTCTGCCTGTGAGCAGCCAGGGGGATGTCACTCTGCTGGGGCTGCCCAAAGGGTGTAAAGTGTTCATCAGTGCTGACTCGGATCTGAGTGCCATCTCTGGACAGTGGATGGCAGCCTCTGAGCAGCCCATATTATGGGACCTCAGGACATTGGGGGAGAATGCTAGTGCTCAGGTCAGGTTGCAGCAGACCCAGCAGATGCACCCTGTGGCCTCCCTATAAAAGATCACAGTGAGGTGTGCAGAACGCTTGTGCAGTGGAGCCCTGCGTAAGAATGACCCAGAGGACAATGTGGCGGGCACATCTGTGAGTGCTTCCAGAGGCAGACATTCTCTGTCCATTAGATCAGTTCCTCTGGGTTCTCCAGATATATACAGAACCCCTTTCCCCCACATGGAGGAAGGTGACTCAGAGCAGATGCTAACCTGACATGGGGGCAGGTTCAGCCTGAGAAGTGGCCTCGCTGGAAGGCTGGGGCTGCAGGGACACAGGCAGCCCCTGGGGTCGGAGTTGGCCTCTCTGGCAAGCACCTGGCTCTGACCTGGGGAAACTCTTGGATCTGGCCTAGACAGTGGAGCTGAGGGTGGGACCGGGCTTGGTCCAGGTCCTTGCCTGGTTCCTTCCTAGAGGTCCTATGGATGTGCTGGCACCTGTGGCGGAGCACACGTGGGGGTCAGGGATACCAATTTTGTGTACGTTCCTCTGCTCTTTCTCTCCCACTGCCTTTCCTTGCCCTTGTTTGCTTCCCTTATTTTCCTTCCTCTCTGAGGCCCTTCCACAAACCATGGCTTTCCTAAGGCTGCCAGAGGGAGGAGGCGCAGGTGTGAACCCTTGGGGGGCTTCAGCCCAGCACGGCTCTCCCTAGTTTCCCCTGTAGGGCAGTGAGGTCAGCGTGGAGCACCTGGAGATGCCCACTCCAGGCCTTTGCGAGGGGCCAGGGGTGTCCCTGTGCTTTGGGTGCTGGATTGCGGCTGGGCCCTGCACTTCTCTGTGCTGTTGGTGCACCTCTATTTGTAGAGTCCCTTTAGCTTGGAAAAGTCCCTTACGTTCACTCATCACGAAACCGTTGATTGTTCAAGAATACCTGGGAGGTGGGTGTGCCCACTATGTCACCCTCCCTCTTTTCAGTTCATGGAAGAAGAAATGGAAGCTCAGATTCCTGAAGCCGGTCATCATAGTCACATGACCAGTCTGGGGCACAGCAGGAACCAAGAGCAAGATCTTCACAGTCCATGACCTTGCACAGTTGCCCAGAAGAAAATGCAGCGTGCAAGGGCCAGCAGCAGTGGCAGGTCCCCTCCAGAGCCTAGGCTGCTGCTCTCCAGGGTGGCTCTCCACAGCGGCAGGCCACAGTGGTTTTCCCACTGTGCCTGCCCTCAGCTCTTGAGGATCTGCTCCGTTGGAGGCCCAGGAGCTAAAGGAGTGCAGGCAGGGGCTTCAGAAGTGGTCAGGACTGCACCTGGGGATCTTGACATTTGTCCTTGTTCAGACACATTGTACAGGGGACTGAGGCCCTCACTGGGACCTTAGGGGTTGAATCTGATTCATGATACAGGAGGAAGACACCTGGCTAGGAGGGAGATCAGGACAGGCTCTGCAGAGATTGCTGTGCGTGAGTCCTGGGGAGCCGGGTCAGGAGATCCTAATCACAGACGCCATGTCTTTCTTCCCACGCTGTCTGATTCAGGGCATGTGCCTGGCATCTTCTGGATAGTTCTACATCTCCAGGATGATCATGCATGTGTGAGGGCTTGACAGGAGCTCCTGGAGGTCTGCTCAGGCCAGCTTGGGCTCCCCTGGCCATGCTGGATCCCAGAATGTCCTCATGGCTCAAACAGCCCCAAATCATCTCAGGCAGAAGCAAGACTGTCTCAAACTGCTTTCTGCTCACTCTGCCCACCAGGGTCAGCTGAGTAGTTAAATTTCCCCTTGACAACCCCCTCAACTGGTGAGATTGTTCTTTAAAAACACTCACTGTGTCACACAATCTGAGCACTCAAGGGAGGTAGAGGAAAGGCCTGGAGCCTCCAGCCCTGGAAGTGACCCATGGCAGCTCTCCTGGGGCCTTCTCCCTGATTGCTCCTGTGGCTGCCCTCGTGGCTACCTCTGCACCAGATCCCATGCTGCAGACCCACTGTTCACATTCCTTTCCAGTAACCTAGTGTCTTTCATTCTTGCCTCCTCAAATCCCCATTGTCCTCTCTCTGCCTGCACCCACCTCACCATTCCTAAGGGATTCTTCTCCCCTTCTGGTCTTTTTCTCTTCATCTGCTCTGTCTCCTCATCCTTCTCAGTCCACTGGACAAGGTGGTGGGTACCTCACCACCTCCAGGCCACTTTTGACTCCTGGTTCTCCTCCTCCCCTCCCTCTGGCCTCTGCCTCTTCCTCCATTGCAGCCAGGGCCACCTTGTGGCCGGGAGCATGGTCACGCTTTGCAAGGAGGGAGCTTTCTGAGCCATCTTCACTGAGCACGCAGGGGGCCGTGCACCCACCCAGGAGCTTTGAGCATTTGAAAACAGTGGCTTTGTAACTCCAGAACCTTCGCGTTAGCCTAGCAAACACTAATATCCACACGGCGGTGGGAGCAGGCACAGCCACGCTGCCTTTTCCTTCCCACTCCCGAGTACCCCCTTCCCTGCCACTCCACCCACTCAGTGGCAGCCCCCGGGGCCTGAGAGCACAGAGCCAAGCTGTTTCACATTTGAGAGAGGTTCATCACGGTGTGACAAAGGCCATCCCCACTTGCCCTGAAATGAATTCCACTGCCCGAGCTTACTGTTTTATATTTATATGAAATGTATTAATTTCTTTTTATCTCGTTGTTAACTTTAGTTATTTAATAATGAAAAGCATTAATGAGGGAGCTGCGGCCTCCTAACCTTCTGATTGTCATGGTGGGCTCTTCACTTCTTAGACTTGTCCATTTCCATAAATGGTGGTGAGCCAGGGATGGAGGGACGGTGTGGCATCCTTTGCAGGGTAGGGGATGGGGTGACATAGGTAAGGAAGTAGGTGTATCATTTTGGCTTCCATCCAGGGGACTTTTTCATCAGGGTGACTTTGGGAGACATGAGATACAGGTCCCTTAGTGCACCACTCACCTGAATCTTTTGAGTGGTTTGAATGAGGGACCCCTCCCGCTCACAGTCCGGCTGTCTCCCCCACTGGAGCAGGCAGCGAAGGTTTCAGTCTTACTTCTTTGAGAAAGAGAGAAGAGGCTGGGCATTGAGCCCAGAGGTGCTTTACCTCTGAGCCACATCCGCAGCCTGTTTTTGTTTTCTATTTGACACTAGGTCTCACTGAGTTGCTTAGAGCCTCACTTAGTTGCTGAGACTGCCTCAGCCTTCTGAATTGCTGGGATGACAGGCATGTGCCATACTGCTAGGCAACAATGCATTTTTTGTTTTCAAGAGAGAGGCACAGAGAGTGAGAGAAAATTATTTTTTTTCATCCAGTTTTTGTTTTTCCTTTATTTATTTTTGTATGTGATGCTGAAGGTCAAACCCAGGTCCTAGCACATGCCAGGCAGGTGGTCTACCATTGAGCCACCTCTCCAGCCCTGATAATGCATTCTGAAGATGAAGTGTTGGGTGTAGTCACAGCCAAGGGTGACTACAAATGCAGGGAGAACCCCAGCTTGGGTGCTTTTTCTCCTCTTCCTCAACAGTGGTTTCTGTATCCTAGCCATCTCAAAGGCCCTTCCTCCAGAAGTTGCACAGCTGAAAATGCCAGTCACACTCAGAAAACAGATCCAGGAGGGACTTTGCATTAGACCCCGTTCATCTCTGTATTCTGGGACTGGCTGGAGTTTGGAGCCACCTGAGATATTTAGGCAACTGCTTGGCAGGTTTGAAGAGCTTATCTGTGATGCTCATTCCAGTGGCCTTTATGCTTTAGAAATGGCTCGGTGTGTCCTCCAGGGGTTCATGCTGTGAGATGGAAGACGACTGGGACCTTTAAGAGGTGAGAGGAGGAGGAGATCTAGGCACTTAGGGCACTGCCCTCGGAAGGAATTGAAGTAGCTTTTGGGAGAGTTAGTTTCTGTAAAGGTGAGCCTGACCCCTGATTTGCTCTCTTTTCCTGTTCTGAGATGTGGTCTTTTACCCCCACAAGCACTTCTGCCATCTGCCATAGGGCCCTTGCCAGAGTCAGTGGCATGCTGTTTGGATTTTCAGCTTCCAAAACTGTGAGTTAAATAAACCTCTTTTCTTTATAAAATTGGCCTGCCTCAGGTATTTTGTTAAGTAACAGAAAATGGACTAATCCAGCCAGACAGTGCAGTTGTAGCAGCTGTATGGGTCATGGAGTGTGGGCTGCAGGGGGCTGATCCTGACCACACAGAGCTGACAGTTTGTTAGAACATCTGCAACATCTGGCTATAGACCCATGATTTCAGTTAGCATGATTAATAACATGAAGAGAAAGGGTGCTAAAGGCACAGAAGCTGAGGTCGGAGACGCCCTCCCCCTGCCCAAGGGGCTTACACCTGTGGTCTGGGGAGGGACAGGTTCCCTCATTCTCCACTGCTCTGCGTATGCCTGTGGGTTTCCAACACAGGAGGCCGACTGGGAAGTGAGGAGTGAGAGGTCTTGGCACATTCTAGAAGCTGAGAGGAACCGAAGAGGAAGCAGAGGCAAAGGTGGAGGATTTCCGGGCTGCTTTGAGGAATCTGGACTTGCTTTTGAGATCAGCAGCAAGTCACTGCGGGCGTTCCACGAGGGATGTCAAGCATCCCAGTGGCTTCTCTTTGGGGACTGGAGTCAGGGAGTTGGTTGAGGAGGGGCTGAGGGATGCTGGTGACTTGTCCAAGCCTGGAGGGGCACAGAGAGAAGGGGCAGGCAGATCCTGTTATAAAGGTTGTTAACAACACCTCTCTGCTGGGAGTGACCTCTGACTAACCTCTGTTCAGAAGAGACAGCCAGTGTCTGTTGCTTGCCTACTACGTGCAAGACTGAGGATACAAGGTCCTTGTCCTTAGAGGATCCAGGCAAGAATATGCAGTAGGTTAGCTAGCTGCAGGGTTCTTCAGATAACTGTGCAAGATAGCAGAGTGGCTTCCCAGGACTGTGCACAGCCCTTGTCAGGCACGGATGGTGGAGGGTGCCTGCTGCTGGAGTGCTGGGCACTAGCATGGTGGGTAGGACCAGGTTCCCCCGCTCCTTAGTTGATTTCTCACTGTCCACACAGACAGTGGTTGCAGACACCCAGTCTCCTATCCCTCATTATGTATGTCAGTGCACCAACTCTGCAAGTGTCCAGAAATCTTCCTTCTATCTGACAAGGGACTTTGCAAGTTAAGTTGGGTCCAGAGAAGAAAAGACCAAGGGATGACCTTATAGCTGTGTTTGGGAGGAACTGGTGTTTGGGGACAGTGAACCAGAGAGCATGAGCTTACTCTTTAGTTCTTCACCCCTTTGTCCACAAAGCCATGCCATGATGGTGATATGGAGGAGGGAGGACTTACAGAGATCATTACTCTAGATACGGAAATGGAGGCCCAGAGAAAGAAAATGACGGATTGCTCAGAGGAAGGCAACTTACCTGGCTCCTGTGGGGACTCAGGAGGTATTTGTGATTCAAATGAATATGTTCCAGCCCTTAATCCCCTCTGCTGTCTCTCTGGGCCCATTTCCACTTCTCTTGCAACTTTTTAAAGTTCAGTAATCAAGAGTGTGTCTGATATTCTCAGAGGAGTGCAGTTATTGCAAAACCTAGTTTTCCAGTCCTTTCGGATTGGTTCTTTGCCTTCCATTTTCCTGTGGAGGGAGGAACCGGTGGAATATGTCTAACCACTGGGGCTGAGAAGAATACAGCCCCTTTAACAGGTGGTGAGGTTCCCATCATTGGCAGTGTGCCAGTGCACTCGTAAGGACCCTCAGAAAGCAGGACAAGGCCATGGCTAGGGTGCAAGGTGAGGCCAGATCTCCCCAGGATCCAGGCCTTCTTGGCACCACAGTCTTTCATTTTCCTTAGAGCTGGATTTGGTTTCCCCAGGGAGCTTAGCCTTACTTTCCTTTCAATATTAATTTCCTTCTCATTCATAAGACTGATGGCATTCTGATACTGCTGTGTAATTTGCAGAGCGTATTGGAAGATGTGGGGGCCAGCCCGGGGCAGGAGCTGGTCACACCAATGATGGCGCATGTGGAAGGGTACACCATGCACCATGCAGCCTGCTGGGCACCCAGAGCTGTGTTGGTGCTTCCACAGAAGGAGAGGGTCACCAGGGTGTGACCCCTAGCTGCTCCTGAATGGGAATGGGCTGGCAAAGCTGCTAACTTTTGCCTCAGCTGGTAGCCTTCATGCCTTTGGTGTCCACTGCTGACTTGTCCTTCCACTGGCTACCTGGTAGCCTCCTGCAGAGGTAAAAGGGGCTGTTTCTCTCCCAGATTTAATTTTGTGGAAGCTATAAAAGGAAGCAAAATGAGCAGTTTGTGGGACTGGAGCTTTGCCCTGTGGCTCTTAGAACATGTCCAGTAGAGAAGGACTCTGATGTCTACTCCTGTCTGCACAGGGCTGGGCTTTTCATGTCTCAGAGGCAAACTGGTGATTCACAGCCCCTTCCTCACTAGGCACATCACTCATGAGGACTCCTGGTGCTTTCTGCAGATGGACGGCTGCATCTAGCTAAACCCAGCCTGCCCTGCTTTAGCTGTCCTCCGTGAGGCTTAGAAGCTACAGACCTGCCTGAGTCATGCTGTGTGTCCCTCAGCTAGGATGACCAGCAGTTGCCTCATTTTCCCAGGACTCTGTGGATTCCCAGGTTGCAGGACTTCCAGTGCTAACACCAGGAGAGTGCAAGCCAGTTGGGACACTTGGTCCCTCTACCCTGACTGCCCGCCCTCCCTCCAGGCCTGCCATCTGTTGGAGTTTGTGAGTCCAGATTTCTAGAATGTGCTACAGTTAGGAAGACTCCGGGGAAGATTGAGATGTCTTCTTTATTTTGCTTTTCCTGTTTCATTTCCAGCACACACATTCGCGTTCTTCCCCGTGGCCGGCAGATGAGTCTGCTTTGGCCTGCACTCTTATTTCCCTATGCATTTTGGCTCTGGCCCTTGGAAAAGAGCTTTAGCTGTTTTAAGTTGTCATCTTTAAGTGTTTGGCCTCAAACAGGGTTCACCATGGCCCTTCACACCTCACTGACCAGAGCTTTCTTCTGGCTGTTTCTAAAGGACAGCCCATGGCTGATGCACAGACTGTTGCTCTGTAGATTACAGGCGAGCACCTGCATCCCTCTCTCTGCAGCGGGTGTGTATATCTGGGACAGGATTCCCATCCAGGGTCACATCACATCACATCAGCTTAGAAATCTTGGTGCTCAAAGAGGGGACTGAAGCAACATAATTGAGCAGAAAGGAATAGTCGACGGGAATGTCTATTTGACTTTGAGGGAATCAATTCATTGCTTTTTGCTTTATTTATTTATTTTCGGATGTGGAATTCACTTGGGGCAAATTCCTGAATTCTGTGAACAAAGCTTCCCTCCCTTTTGCAAGAACTCTTACCATTTTTTAATCAGCTTTGCCATTAGCAACTCCAGCCACCCAGCACCCTTGCTCACTGGGCTTTTGAAGCAAACAGGTAGTTGGAAGCCGATAGGAGAAAGTCACTTTGTTCCTTCTTTCCTTTGGCTTGGAGTTGTTGCACAGGGCTGGCTACACCTGAGAGCTTGCAAGATCACCTCATGTCATGCACAGGATGAGGCGAGCTTCAGTCGGAAGCCTGTCGCTGAATGCCAGAGAATGGGGGAGGGGAGCGGCTCCTCTATCCATTACCGCAAGCCTTCTCAGACCCCTGAGTCTCCAGAGGCGCATCTTCTAGAACCCGCAGCTGCTGAGCCCTGCCCTCCACCTGCCTGGGAGTGCATGCTGGATTTACGTCCCTGGTTACATTGCCTCCAGAAAGATAGGATCCCTGTTGGATGCCCACGAAGCTTATGCTGAGTAAATATTGACAAAGTAGTCTTAAGGAGCAAACACTTTGACATTTGTAAGGTCCACTGGAAGGTCTTGTATATATTTATACAGCAGGAATGAGCACCGCATACCAATTTTCTTGAACTTGTTCTGACATAATTCTGCGTGGATAGTGTGTGTGTCCGGGTGGCTGTGCAGGGCCGAGCAGCCATATGGGAGGAGGGCCAGGGTTGTGCGGTAGTGGATCCGGGTCTTCCCTCCCCACCTCAGCAGACCAGCACCCGTCCTGAAGGACAACTTACCCTGAGCTTTTAGAACACCTGCTTTTCTAACTGGAAGAAAGGAGGGAAAAAAGCCACAAAACCTTGTTTTTAATTTGTTGCAATTGATGTACTTTCTTTTTACTTCGTAAAAATTTTATTGATGTTTTCGTACTTTATATTTATTAAAGATTGAGCCTCAAAAATGTAATGAGTAAAAAATGCTTGCTTAATTTAAATTGTGAATCTGTCTGTTAAGAAATGCATTAGGGGTAGGAGAAGCATAAGACATATTAATTGACAGACAGGAACTGCTGTCTCTGAGGTTGATACAAGTAATTTATTACTTTAGAAATGAATGCCACCTCCAGAATGTGCTTCATTAATTTCAAATTTAGTTTTAATTTCAAGCTGTTGCCCCTTGAGAAGAATAAGGTGGCAAATTATGTTTGAAGAGCAGATTTTTTTTTTTTTGCTCCGAAGAAACACCACATTTTAACTATTTAGTTTTACAAATAAACATGCCCATCTAGTTGACTGCTTTCTCCTGAGAGGCAAGAACATAGTCTAGGTATGATCAACACATACTAATGCTTTGTCCCTCTTTCTCTCCTTCTCCTTCTCTCTCCTCTGTCAATCCCACCTGACCCTCGTTCCCACCGGTTATCATGGCAGCCTATGTTTCCGATGAGTTAAAGGCAGCTGCCCTGGTAGAGGAAGACATAGACCCAGAAGAGCATGCTGCAGATGGAGAACCCTCGGCCAAGTACATGTGCCCGGAGAAGGAGCTCAGCAAGGCCTGCTCCAGCTACCAGAACTCCCCGGCTGCTGAGTTTTCCAGTCACGAAATGGACAGCGAGTCTCACATCAGTGAGACCAGTGACCGAATGGCTGACTTTGAAAGCAGCTCCATCAAGAACGAAGAGGAGACCAAGGAAGTCACGGTCCCGCTGGAGGACACGACCGTGTCGGATAGCCTGGAGCAGATGAAGGCCGTGTACAACAACTTCCTGTCCAACTCCTACTGGTCCAACCTCAACCTCAACCTGCACCAGCCCTCCTCAGAGAAGAACAACGGCAGCAGCAGCAGCAGCAGCAGCAGCAGCAGTAGCTGTGGCAGCGGGAGCTTCGACTGGCACCAGAGCGCCATGGCCAAGACCCTGCAGCAGGTGTCCCAGAGCCGCATGCTGCCAGAGCCCAGCCTCTTCAGCACCGTGCAGCTGTACCGGCAGAGCAGCAAGCTCTACGGCTCCATCTTCACGGGCGCCAGCAAGTTCCGCTGCAAAGATTGCAGCGCCGCCTACGACACCCTGGTGGAGCTGACGGTGCACATGAACGAGACGGGGCACTACCGCGATGACAACCACGAGACCGACAACAACAACCCCAAGCGCTGGTCCAAGCCTCGCAAGCGTTCCTTGCTGGAGATGGAAGGGAAAGAAGACGCCCAGAAGGTGCTGAAGTGCATGTACTGTGGCCACTCCTTCGAGTCCCTCCAGGACCTGAGTGTCCACATGATCAAAACAAAACACTACCAAAAAGTGCCTCTGAAGGAACCCGTCACTCCTGTCGCAGCCAAAATCATTCCTGCTGCTCGGAAGAAAGCTTCACTGGAGCTGGAGCTGCCCAGCTCCCCAGATTCCACAGGTGGAACCCCCAAAGCTACCATGTCAGACACCAATGACATGCTTCAGAAGAACTCCAACCCTTACATCACGCCAAATAACCGGTACGGCCACCAGAACGGGGCCAGCTATGCGTGGCACTTTGAGGCCCGGAAGTCCCAGATCCTGAAGTGCATGGAGTGTGGCAGCTCCCACGATACGCTGCAGGAGCTCACGGCCCACATGATGGTCACCGGCCACTTCATCAAGGTCACTAACTCGGCCATGAAGAAGGGGAAGCCCATCATGGAGACGCCCGTCACGCCCACCATCACGACCCTGCTGGATGAGAAGGTACAGTCTGTGCCCCTGGCGGCCACCACTTTCACATCCCCCTCCAATACACCTGCTAGCGTCTCGCCGAAGCTGAATGTGGAGGTCAAGAAGGAGATGGACAAGGAGAAGACAGTCACTGACGAGAAGCCCAAGGAAAAGGAGAAGCCCGGCGAGGAAGAGGAGAAGTATGACATCTCTTCCAAGTACCATTACTTGACTGAAAATGACTTAGAAGAGAGTCCTAAAGGGGGGCTGGATATCCTCAAATCCCTGGAAAACACGGTGACATCCGCCATCAACAAGGCCCAGAATGGCACTCCTAGCTGGGGGGGCTACCCCAGCATCCATGCCGCCTACCAGCTCCCCAACATGATGAAGCTGTCCCTGGGCTCATCGGGGAAAAGCACACCCCTGAAGCCCATGTTCGGCAACAGCGAGATTGTGTCTCCCACCAAAAACCAGACCCTGGTCTCTCCGCCCAGCAGCCAGACCTCCCCGATGCCCAAGACAAACTTCCATGCCATGGAGGAGCTGGTGAAAAAAGTCACGGAGAAAGTAGCCAAAGTCGAGGAGAAAATGAAGGAGCCAGAGGGCAAGCTCTCTCCACCCAAGCGGGCCACCCCTTCCCCGTGCAGCAGCGAACTTAGCGAGCCCGTCAAGATGGAGGCTTCCAGCGACGGGGGCTTCAAAAGCCAGGAGAACAGCCCCAGTCCCCCGCGGGATGGGTGCAAGGAGGGGAGCCCCGCTGCAGAACCAGTGGAGAATGGCAAGGAGTTAGTGAAGCCCCTGAGCAGCGGCCTGAGCGGCAGCACGGCCATCATCACCGACCACCCACCCGAACAGCCTTTTGTGAACCCTCTGAGCGCATTGCAGTCGGTCATGAACATTCACCTGGGCAAGGCCGCCAAGCCCTCCCTGCCCGCGCTGGACCCCATGAGCATGCTTTTCAAGATGAGCAATAGCCTGGCCGAGAAGGCGGCCGTGGCCACCCCACCGCCCCTGCAGGCCAAGAAGGCAGACCACCTCGACCGCTATTTCTACCACGTCAACAACGACCAGCCCATAGACTTGACGAAAGGGAAGAGTGACAAAGGCTGCTCCTTGGGTTCAGTGCTTTTGTCCCCCACATCCACATCCCCAGCAACCTCTTCATCCACGGTGACAACGGCAAAGACATCTGCCGTCGTATCATTCATGTCAAACTCGCCGCTACGCGAGAACGCCTTGTCAGATATATCCGATATGCTGAAGAACTTGACAGAGAGCCACACGTCAAAATCCTCCACTCCTTCCAGCATCTCCGAGAAGTCTGACATTGATGGGGCCACTCTGGAGGAGGCCGAGGAATCGACGCCTGCGCAGAAGAGGAAGGGCCGCCAGTCAAACTGGAACCCCCAGCACCTGCTGATCCTCCAGGCCCAGTTTGCCGCCAGCCTCCGGCAGACCTCCGAAGGGAAGTACATCATGTCAGACCTGAGTCCGCAGGAGCGCATGCACATCTCGAGATTCACAGGGCTCTCCATGACCACCATCAGCCACTGGCTGGCCAATGTGAAATACCAGCTTCGGAGGACAGGTGGAACAAAGTTCCTCAAAAACTTGGACACTGGCCACCCCGTGTTCTTTTGTAATGACTGTGCGTCACAAATCAGGACTCCTTCCACATACATCAGCCACCTAGAGTCACATCTGGGCTTCCGGCTGCGAGACTTATCCAAACTGTCCACCGAACAGATTAACAATCAGATAGCACAAACCAAGTCGCCATCAGAAAAATTGGTGACGTCCTCCCCGGAGGAGGATCTGGGGACTTCCTACCAGTGCAAACTTTGCAATCGGACCTTTGCGAGCAAGCATGCCGTTAAGCTTCACCTTAGCAAAACACATGGGAAATCGCCAGAAGACCACCTTCTGTATGTTTCAGAGTTGGAGAAGCAGTAGCATTTGCTTCCGATGGAAATGACTACACTTTGCTTGGAGGGAAACTGTCGAAGGCACCTTAAGGCCCCTCTGTCTTGTTCTTGGCACATGTTCTTATGTTAACTGCAGAGGATCACTCTGGGCTGGACTGTTTTGTATAACTGTACAGTGTTTAATAGAGGTGCATAATCAGCTGTTGTTACTGGTAAAATATGAAGGTTAAAACGCAGTGGTAAGTGTTTGGAACTTTGTGTAAATGGGATTTAGTTGTGAGCATCCCCCGATGCTTCAAGCTGCATGCATTAACAGACAGTTTAATTAAGCATTTATAACGAAATCAGGCACACTTTTTCCATGAGACTCGAGTGTGCTGGTATTTCGCACCCTTTCATCTTTAGCCCTCTGAGTACTTTGAAGCACTTTTGCATTAATTTGATTAAAAAATAAAATAAAATAATAATAATGTATGAAGCTCTGTTTTTTAAACTCCTTACCAGCTTAGTTATAATTAATAATATGAACCTCCATTTATGCAGGTCTGCAGGGGTATAACACGCCTTGAAATTTAAAAGAATATTATTTTCACATTGAAACATAGATGTATATATTGTATAGATTTCAGACTCTTATGAAAAATGTGATTGTGGGTAAATGACCTTTTTTTCTTGCATTTATAGCAACAGTGTTTTATGTACCTGCTCTGCTCTGGGCATAAGCTGTGCCTATGTATAGTGTATATTTCTTTTTTTTTTTTCTTTTTCTTTTTTAAGGTCTATGGGTTTTGTTTTTTACATGCAAACATTGTAAATTATACAGAAGATACCACAGATAGCATTTATAAAGTATACAGAAACATTATCTGAAAGCAAAGTATGATTGTTTGTTTTGCTATCCAGTACATCTATATTGATAGAGGTTCATGTTTAAATTATACATATTTATTAGCATCATATTATCATTTGTTTTGAGCAGTCTGAATAAACGAAGCCAGGAAATCCATCCCTGGCAGGCATCAAACTATTTTGCACATGATTTTTAAAGGTATTTATTAGAAAGCAAAGAACACTCAAAATAAACTCAGTGCTCGAAGGGTTAAGTCTATTTGAAAAGGAAAAAAAAAAAGAACAAAAAAAAAAAAACTTGTACTGTATTTCCTAAACATTGATAAAGCCTTTAAAATGTTTGTACTGTAATACTTTGCTTAAGTCATGAGGCATTCTGTGATACAACCTCTTTCACTTATTTATAAGCCCTCTTGGTTGCTATTTCATATTGTAAGATACCTTTTTATTTCAATTGGTAACTTTCTGTTTTGTTCTTCCTAATTATTCTCCCAAGATCCCACACTGCAGCTTTATCTTTAGGCTTATGAAAGGTAACCCGTGGTTACCGGCTCTCCAAGTGGTTCTGTTCTTCTCCATTTTTGGCAGTTAATTTGCAGAAGTAACTGACAGCTGACACCATATGAGAACCTATGTATAAAATATTGGCATGTAAACAGCACAGACGCCGGAACACACTCTGTGCCCTGTTTTGTTGTTGACAATGAAACACCATTATGTGACTCTTCATATAACCCTTTTTTCTACGGCAGCATTAAAATTGTCTTTTTGCTATAATTTTGTGTTGCGTTCACAATTATGTCTGAAATGTGCTACGACTAACGAGCACATTAAAATTAAATTGTATGCGATCTGTTTATGACTGAGTTGGTTGCTGTGTCTGCCAGGTACTGGCAGTCGGAGGCTGCACGTAAATCAAGGGAGTTTTAGTGAACTTTGGTGTTTGGAGAGCAGGAAGCACTCAGTGAGGACTTGAATAGAATTTTTTCCCCAAGAATAAAAATCGGAAGGAAAGGAGACGGGCACGTGAGGTGACAGTCCCCGTGGAATAGTGGTGGCATGATGTATCCAGTGCCAGCCCTTCCAGTCACACAGGGGTTTAACCTGTCTCCCTTCTGGCCAGGAGCTGTGTAGGAAGCTGAAGGAGAAGAAGGCGCTTTGGAAGATTCTGTGCAGGGCAATTCCTTCGTGTTGACTCAGGATTTTTAAAGAGCGAAAAGGAAAGTGTAGCTGGGCATTTGGACTTCCGGGGTCCCAGGCTGTCCCTCCTGTGCTAAAGCAAGCAGAGCTAACAAGGCGGGGGAAGGGCACAGGAGGAGACTGAACCCCTCTAAGGGAGGAGGGGGGAAGCATTTATATGATAATCACAAGCTTTTATTGGCCCTGGCAAATCACGCCAACAGAACGCTGGGAACATCATGTAAAATTGTAAAATACCTTTATTACTATATTCAAACTACTCTTGCAGTTACGCAGCATCGTAGCTCCTAACCTAGAATTATACAAATGAGAGAAGTGTTACATCCATGTAATACATAAAACACCTCAACTTTAAGGGGAAAAAAATACTCTTTTATTAAAAATTTAAATGAAGCCCTTTCAAAGATGTTCGGCAACACGCCCACGGTTTTTCGGCTCTTCCCCACCCCTTTTTGTCAAGATGAGTCCAAATGTTCCGTCTACTCTGTTTTCTCCCGGCAATCCGTCTCTCTTCTGGTTTTTAGAGAGAACCTCACTGGAGTTTAAAATGAGCTCTTGGCAAATGCAGCCATACCAGGGCTCTGCTCTCCTCTTGCGATGCACATACACGTGGGTTCTGCTGGTAGATGGGTAGAAAGGGCTTTGCCCTCGGGTCCAGGGCCTGCACCTTTCCTGACTCCAGCATAGCCTGCTCCTGTCCCTCTGCCCTGCTGGCCCTTACCTGGGAGGAGCTTCGGGACATGTGGGTTCCCTTGGAGGAGTTGGGGGACCAGTCCCCCACCCAGAACCTGGCTCAGGGGACACAGACACCCTCCCTCCTGTGCCTTCCCCATCTTCACATCCTGGAGCCCAGATTTCCACTCTTGAATTTTTCACAGGTTAAATATAGCATCGGTTTATTAGAATCCAAAGTCCTGCATCTAACAGATTAAACTGACAACACTTCCATCACCACCAGGGCCCATGTGGCTTGAAGGGAGATGGGATTTGTACGAGTGATGGTGGAACCCCCCTCTTTAGAATTTGGGAGAAGGACCCATCTTCTCACCCCACTCTTGGGATTATCTTCTGGGCTTTTCAATTCGGGGGCAGAAATGAGGATTGACAGCCAAGGTAGGTAGCCAGTTATCCTCTTCCTTTGGTACTGTGGGCTCATAGCCAGGATAGGACTGCCCATATTAATGGGGACCAGGAATTAATTGTAGCTCAAAGAAGACATAGTGACTGGGCAATTGAGGGTATCAGGCTTGAATGACTATCCCCTGGCGCAAAGACAGTCTTCTTAGCATACAGCGTGGGGATGGAGCTGGTTGGGCGTCTCATCCCCCTTGGAAAAGCAGGCCTATTTTCTCCCAAAGAGACTAAACCCTTGCCTGGCTAGAGTGCCACTCCCAGGGAGGGACATTCACTCCCAGCCCAGCAGCAGGGCCCTGATTTCCCTGAGATCAAAATGGAAAATCCAAAGTCGAATTCCAAGTCCTTTATCACTGGGCTCATGTTCTGTGGCTGGTGCTAACAGAGAAGGTGAGTGGAGGAGGACTTGGTTGTCCAGGTCCCATCTTCAAGTGGGCCCATGGAGGAGGGGGCCATTGCCAGAGGAGGAAGGTTTTAATCACAGGTGTGCAGGTGACCCTGACCTCACCCCGCCCAAGCCCAGTGTTGGTGCAGTCCCACTGTATATCTTCCAGCCATCACATTTACGCAGTATCTTAAAATAACATTTGTGATAAATGTGCAATTTAACTAATTTATGGTGCTATGATGTGCTCAGGGCTACATGCAAGATGAAAATCTTAAATGGAGCTTGAACAGCTCACTTCACAACAAGAAATCAATATGCCACATCTTAGCTGTTCACTGCAGTCAACAGTTAGCAAAAATATCAGGGATGTATCTTTAAGTTTGAGGCAGCAAGAATTCTATAATTAACCAAAACCTTACATGTAAGTAAGGGTTGGTTATGATGAGGACCCAGTCTCCCTGGTGCCTTCATTCTATTTTCAATCTGCAAAAGGAAAAATTCATATAGGTAGGCAGTTAGATGATAGATAGATAGATAGATAGATAGATAGATAGATAGATAGATAGATATAGATAGGTAGATAGATAGATGATAGACAGATAGATGCTAGATAGATAGATAGATGCTAGATAGATACATAGATAGATAGATGCTAGATAGATAGATAGATAACCAGGCCAAACAGCACTTCTGTCCAGCATGCCCTGTGTTCAGAAGGAGGTGATGTCTTTTGGGACACTTGCCCAGCAGAATTCAGGGTACAGTTTCAGTGTCCCCGGAAGGATTCCTTTCCCCAAATTCACATCACTGAAGCAAGGTGGACTTCACTGTCCCTAACCCCTGACTCTACAGTTTCACAACGTAGAGACAAAATACATACAATATAAAAAGCTCCATCTTGAGGAAGCTGAATTCTGAAGACAGAAGCTGAAAAGTGGTTAGAGGGACAGGAGCTGATGGGAAGCAAAGCTGCATTGAACAAGTCCTGTGTTGAAACTATTGTCTCCCAAAATTTCCAAGTCATCTAGTACAAAATTTAAAAAAAAAGATTTTATTTTTTTAAATTAATCTGCACAGTTCTTTTGAAATTGGAAAATTGCAATGGCATTTTATTCTGTTGACTAGCACAAAAATAATACACTTTGTATTATAGGAAGCTATCGTAAAAATGAAAACAGGAAAACCCCAACTCTTTAGTAATAAATACTTTAACTTTAAAATAATAGCTATTATCCTTTTTGCTAATGGAGAAATTACCATTTTTACTCTGCCAGATAGTTATTCTTTCAGTAATAGAAACGCTAACCTTCTTTCTCCCTGGGGATTTATTAGTAAGCACGTGTAATCTTTGGCAAAGGAAACCTGAAAACACATTTCCCTTGGGGCCCCATGCCAGTCGATGCCTTTCAGCCTTCAGCTGACCTCAGAAAACATGGAAAAGGTACTCAGGCTTCCAGGCAATCCCAGGGTGTGCTAGCCTTTGCAAAATACACTGCAGAAACAATCTCATTCATTTGGGTTACGCTTTGGCTCTGTCTCTTAGAATGAAGCTATTGAGGGGGGAAAAAAGAAGAAAAAAGCTCCTCTCTGACAACCCCACCTTCCCACGTGCTGTGTGGCTGTCCTGCTGCAGCCGAAGGCTGGATTTCCAGTGTCAGTGCAGAGCAGCCATCAAACACAGGGTTTTTCCTTCCAGGGAGATTGCTTGTTTTCTCGCACTGCATTGAGTTTCCACAACCAGAGGGAGATGTTATGTGATTCACGGATGCCATTTTTCTATCCTCAAGGATTTGCCGGGAATCACCCCTCATGAGGATTTTAAGGCAAATGAACTCTGTACCGGGTGGCTTTTTCAGTTCCAAAGGCAGCTATCCCAAAGTGCCTCAGGGTTTGAGAACACATTCCCTGCCCTGCCAAGACAATAGATGTGCCAAATTGTTGGTTTGTGGCCTGACAGTCCATGATGGCTGGGACAGTCCCAGATGGCCAAATGGTGACTCAGTTCAGTTACAGCTCTGGATCTCAGGAGAGGCTGAGAGCAAAGTTAGGGGCTTCCAGAGGCTCTGCCTATGGTATTAGCCCCCCCATGTCTGGTCTGAGAAGCCAGGTGTTTTCAAAATTAAGTTCCAATGATAGAAGATCAGAGGAACTGCTTTTCTATCACCTTTGTCTAATGCCATGAACTCATATATTCTTAATAAATCACTCCTGATGATAATGATGATAAGCAAGGTGACCCCTTTCTAGAGATTAACATCCACAATTAGCTCGCTCAGGAATTAGGATACACTGTGTTATTTACCATCTGAGCTGTCCAGTATACCAGACAGCAGCCACGTGCAGCTCTTCAAATGTAAATGAAATAAAATTAAATAAAATTAAAAGGTGATTTCTTCAGTAGTACTCACGTGGAGTGCAAGGTAATCACATGTGGCCAGCAGGTCCTCTTTGGGGCAGCGCAGATACAGAACATCTGATCATGGGAAGTTTGATCAGACTTTGCTGTCTGTGCCATTATTTACAAAGCAGCTTCCTAAGTCAAGAGCTCATGCCTCCGTGTTGGATGATCAAAGCCAAGGACGCACATAATTAACCTTGAGCATGAAATTATAAACAGAAGTGTGGGCATCAGTGAGTGAAGTTGCTGGTCATTCCCCAGCTGTGGATATTATCTAGGCTGCAGACTCCAAAGCCCAAAGATCTGATGGATGTGGCCATGACCTTGCTGTGCCCTTACTGATAATGAATCAGGCATTCCCTGGGCTGCTCTCTTTGCCCAAGGACTTGGAGAGTTGGCTCTGAGGCAGGCGAGGCTCTCAGCCCCCACAGGGGGGCCCTTTGAGCCCCACACTCAGCACCCCTAAAGACCCCACCCAGCCTTCATCCCCTTCTCCATAACTCCAGGCTGCTGCAGGATGGCCATCCTTCTCTCCTTTAAAAGTTAAAATATAGAAATGGCACTTTTTGAATTTGGGGGTTATGTTTTAAAAATTATTGCATTTCAACATTTCACTACCATTTTTTTCCCCCACAGCAGGATTCCAGGGACACATTTATGACCATCATAATTGTGAGTTAGAGATCTCCCAGGCCAAGTGAAATGAAATTACGAGAAACTGAAATCTGTTTTAATTGGAGCATTTATAGAAAAAAAAGAAGTCAGAGTGGCTGCGTTTTCCTTTATAGGGTTCTCCCATTCATATCCATACCTGTGTCCATCCAGTAGCGGGGTTGGGTAAACTTGGGTCCAAAGAGAACTGGGAGGAGGGGAGAGGAAATAAGATAGGTGTGTCAGGAAGGAGTCATTTTCTGAGCTTTAAAAAAAAAATGGAGGTACAGTCGCGAGTTCCGCCTCAGTGACCATGAAACCGAGTCGGCAAAAGCTGAAGGACCCAGCTCCTGAAAGCCTCATCACGGCTTGTCATCGCTCTAATGAATATCATTTAAATTGCTTTGTATATTGGTGGAGTTTGGATGTCGATTTAATTTGTGCATGTGTTTGAGTTCTTCTGCTTGGCTAGGCTAACCGAGAAGCAACCGCCTAATGAAAACTGAGTTGGTGACAGTGTGATGCGCTCCAACCCAGTCAAATGGGTTTGAAGGGCTGCTCTGACAGCCCTCAGAAGGAAGTAGATGTAGCCAGGGAAAGAGGCACCATGCCTTCCCACGGTGCCTGGACCCCGTCGGCGTGGCTGAGATGGCATTCGCTGGTTCTGCTCCCGGCTCCGCCCGCACTCTGCCTGGCAACTGTGCCTGTCAAACTGAGGTCTCAGGAATGCCCCACTTCCTGTCGTTAAATGGCAAGTGGATGGAATTGCTGAGGGTGGCAGCCAGCAGGAAAGGTGAGATTCAGCCCCTCCTCTCCAGCAACAAATATGGCCCAAGTTCCCAGCATGTGGTAGAAGAGAGATGCTCATGGTTTGGACATTCGAGAAAGCAATGGCCTTTAAAATGGCATCATTTTAACCCAGAGTCCTGCCGTGACATCATGAGTGAGTGGCACCAGTCAACTCTCCTGGGACAGTCGCTCACCCAGTTTGTTCTTGTGTCTCTGGAGTCCTCCTGGGAGGGAGGGAGGTTGGGAGTCCAGTGGGGCCCATTAATGAATGCTGTCGAGTGAGGAGCCCTGTCCATCAGGAAGGTCAGCCAGCCTTCTGTTTTCAGAGACATTGGAAACACAAAGGCCAAGCGTAAATCCAGGGATTTACTTACCCAGGACTCCAATCCCTTACCTCCCAAAAGACCCTGCTTCTGTAAGGAGGTGGAATCTGGGCCCGCTTCTAGGAGAGAGTAGATCTCAGGTTTCGTCACAGGCTTCCTGGCTCCCCAGAATCTCCTGGGGGCTGGTGCAGAGCAGTGGCCAGCAGATGGGCTGGGCTGGGCAAGAGCACATGAGAGGAGCTCCCCCGGCCTATTTCCTCCTGTTTTTCTCAAAGTGACCATGGAGCACACCAACCCTACTTTCACAACACTCTCTCCTACTTCTTTTTTAATAATTTTTTTTTAAGAGAGAGGGACAGTGAGAGAGAGAAAGAGAGAAACAACTTTATTTAGTTTTTCACATGGCCTTCGTTGCTCCAACACTTAGCTGTGTACGTGGTGCTGGGGTTTGAACCCCGATCCTCGTGCTTGCCAGGCAAGTGCCGAAACCGCTGAGCCACCGCTCCAGCCCCATCTCCTACTTCTTAAATGCTGTCCATATTCACATTATCCCAGGCAGCATTTTACTCGGAAGAATGTGATCACAAAACAAAGTGCTCTGGGGTCCTGGCTGCTTCCTCTGCTCTCTCAATCGCATTGGCCTTCACTCTTGCGGGACTCTGCTCCAAGAAAGCAAAACAAAACAAAAACTTCTGAAAAGTGGAGAAGAGAAGGGTTCAATCCGTTCAATCCTCTAAGAGAATGTGGGGCGGCCACCTGAAAGCTCCTGTCTTTCTACCAGCCCAGAGTTGGGGGTGGCAGTGGAGAATGGAGAGGGGGCAGGGGAGGAGCACCTAGGTTTGGGTGTGTGGCTCTGGGGGCAGAGTGGAGAGAGGAGAGCTGCAGAAGGGAGGATCTGGAGAACTGGAAACCAGGGTCCACAAGGGACTCTGCTGTCAGGGCCACGTGGCAGCAGGGTTTGGTGTTCCTAGAATGGGGCCCATGGTTTTTGTCCCCAGAGAGGTCTATAGAGCGGAGCCTCTGTATGCCAAGACCGGGGTGGGGAGTGCACTGGGGAGTCTCCTGGGACCCTGCTCACCTCCTAGAATGGAGTGAGCTCTCATCTGTGGGTGCAGAGAACACCCTGCCCCTGGGCCAGCACAGAGAACCCTGGCCTTGAAGGAGTTTGGAGTCTAGAGAGGGAAGACGTGTATATAGGAAACAATAGTGCTGAGCAAATGACAACCTGCAGTTCATAAGGAGACTGAGTGGGAAACAGGAAATTGCAAGAAGCAAGCTGCACCTTCAAACGGCCTGGCCAGGAGCTGTTCTTTCTTTAGGAGGGGGACCTGAGAGGGACCTTGAAGGATGGAGAGGATGTGAGGTTACAGTCAGGGGAGGACATCTGAGGCTCATCCTTTCCTTGGTAGAAATGACACAAAGGACCTGGTTCCTGTGGCACATGCCTGTAATCCCAGTGTCTCAGAAGGCTGAGGCAGGAGGATCACAAGTTCAAAGCCAGCCTCAGCAATTTAACAAGGCCCTAAGAAATTTAGCATGACCCTGTCTCAAAAAATAAATAAATAGGGCCAGGGGTGTCACTCAGTGGTTAAGCACCCATGGGTTCACTCCCTCAGTACAAGAAAGAGACAGACAGAGAGAGAGAGAGAGGCAGACAAAGGCTGGCTCACTCAGCTGTGGCCATTTTAGTGGTAGGTGGTTTTTATTCTGTTCTGTGTTTCTCATCTGAGGATCTTTCTGGGACCTTATACCAAAACTTCTTAACCTTTTAGAGATTGTACCTTTTATTGAGAAATAGATCTCTCCTTTGGAAAACGTATGTGGGCACATACATATACTTGTTTATGGGTTACAAGAGTGGGTATGAATGGATGGGCCTTAGCGGAGGATCCCAGTTAGCAATGCTGCTCTCTCCTGCTTTTCAGAACTTGTAAGCTGTAGGGGACTGGGTCCCTTCCAGGCTTGGGAGGCCAGAGATGCCCAGCAAGATGCTGTCAGCAGGGATTGGCTTAGGAGCCTAAGAAAAATTAGAAAGTTTGGTTCATATTCCTGAAATGCGAGAATGGGCTTCAGGCATAGCTGGAGGTGGGTGCTTAATGATGTCACCAGGACTCTGTCCCTCTGTCCTCCTCAGTGCTCTCTCTTCCCCCACCCACCTTGCTCTCTCACAGATTAATTTCTCCTTTCTTGACTCAGTAATCTGGAGGAGGGGAAAGAGCTTCCATTCACAATAATGAGAGCCAGAGTCCTGGTGGGATTTTCAGTGGATAAGACAGGAGGATAAGACTGGGTCTAGCCTGTGTGTTGATTCTTCTTCTTATTTTTTTTTTATTCTTTCTTTTTTGGGGGGGGGCGGAATACCAGGGAATTGAATCCAGGGTTGCACTGAGCCTCATCCTCAGCCTGTTTTATTTATTTATTTATTTATTTTGAGATAGGGTCTCGCTAATGCAGTCCCCATTCCTGAACCAACCACTGTGAGTCTGAGCACAGGCTCAGCCTAACCTGCTCCAGACCCAGAGAAGGAGGCCTCCTTTTCCCTGCCCCAAGGTCAGGTTCAAGCTGTAGGTAGTTGTCTGGATGCAGAGGCTCCTTTTATGATTTGGAATGTGTTCCTCTCTGTGCATGTTGAGTGACATATGGCCTCAGTTTGCCAATGGGGGGATGCGCCCCACTGTGAACTATTCATATTCCTCAGAGAGGGAGGAAGTGGTGCCTGATTAAAGGATCCTGATTTTCTTGGGGAGAATCCTAGCCCGGCTTCAGGATTGCTGAAGGCCCCCAAGAACAGGCTCTCCTGAAGGGTTGTGCACTGTTCCCACCTCCATGGGATAAAAGCATGCTGGGATGGGCAATGCTGACCTGGGGAAATCCCAGTACTCCCTTTTTAAGGTACAGCTCAGGGCCAGCACCCCAGGTACACAATGACCTCTGCCCCTTAGGCTGCTCTTCCTTTTCACTGTCACTTCCTAGACCTTGATATGGCTAAAGACTGGAATTTACTAGAAAGAGGAACCTTCATCTGTTAGCTCAGTCTCTTTGGCACCTGAACTGCACAGAGAATATTTACCTGGCAGGGGTTGCCAAACGTGGCCTGTGGACTGCAGATGACCTGCACATTTGTTTGGTTTGAGCCTCTTCATTAAAAAAAGAAAAAAAAAAAACAGAAAAAACTGTAATTCATTGCCAAACTTTGAAAATTGGGAAATTTCATACCACAGTCAGATTTCTGGCACCTCAACATGCCACATTCCTATGTGACAGCAGGTGGCCAGAGTGGCACAGCAGCTGCCCATTTTAGACAGGGCAATGACTGGCTCTCTGGTTGGCCTCCGTCCCTTCTGTCTCTGTTTGTCTTGTAGGCTGGGCTTCTCCAGAAGCAGACACTGAGATGAGAATTTAAATGTAGCCAGTTCATGTGACAGGTGATCCCAGAAACACAGGAGGGGAGAGTGTGGCAGGAAAGGAAAGGAAGCCAATTCCCGCTGTATCAAGAGGCAAGTTACCCTGATGGGCTACTGGCACTGGGTCCTCTGCAAACCTCTGTAAGATTGTGCAGGGAAATCTGTGAGTGGCCCCAGTGGGGGGTAAGGCACATGATGATCCATCAGCTCCTGTCGCCAACTGA
The DNA here is from genome assembly GCA_004027875.1 of Aplodontia rufa. Classification (NCBI taxonomy): domain Eukaryota; kingdom Metazoa; phylum Chordata; class Mammalia; order Rodentia; family Aplodontiidae; genus Aplodontia; species Aplodontia rufa. The sequence goes on along the minus strand of PVKS010000687.1, from coordinate 30,587 downwards.
GTGCTGCCTCCTCACGCATGGGCGGTCTGTGCCCCCACACCTATAGGACTTAAGTAAAATGCTTTTGGCACCAAGAGTAACCGTGCAGATGAAAGGATACGAGGAGGTGTGGATGGTGTCTGCCTTGCGACTGAGACCCTCCCTGTTCACGTCGCACTGTGCTCTTTGGCAGTGGAGCGGTCCCCTCCAGGAGGGACTTGCCCAAGGTAACACTCCATGTTGGTAGCAGAGCTGAGACCAGAGCGCAGGCCTCCCCCTCCTCACCAGCTGTTCCTGCTAACCCTGTGCTGCTTATTCCAGGGAGACTAGAGCCCCTGCGTGCCTCGCTCATCCGTTTTATTTTATTTAGTTATTTAATTATTTACTTATTTATGTGTTTATTACCCATCTAGTTCCAGAGATAAGTTAGGGCTTCTATACAGCTCATTAATTGCCTCATTGCTGGCTAAGAAAAGAGATTGGCTGAAAGGAATACAATGAATGGGGGACCCACAAGAGCTGGAACAGGAACGGGGCAGCTAGCTGCAGAGCCCCACTTCCACCCCTCTCAGATGCCCCACAAAATGATATCATGCAGGAAGTGGTTCCTCACAGGAAGTCCCTCCCACAGGAAGTCCCACACTTGGCACTGGACATATCTTGCCCTGACCAGCAAGAGGGGGAGCACCCCAGCTCGGGGTACAGAGTGCTCAGAGATACAGCTTTCTTTTGTGTCTTTCTCAGTTCCTCATGCTGGCTCCTGGGGGGCAATGGCTGTGGGCAGGGGATGACAAGGTTATGAATGCCAAGAAGGGAAGGATGTCTGTCTCCCTGCTCCATGCAACTTTGCACAGCTTCAGACATCTTCCATGTGTGCCCACGCTTCCTGTCCCCCACTGTTTCTTTGTATGAGCACAGATATGCCCTTCCTCCGTGACAATGACTTGTCGTAAAGTTAATGTCAGAATCCACATGGATTGTAATAGAATCAAGATGGGCACAACTGCCGTGAGAATTTGGAGGTGCGTTTCCAGTCCTTATCCTCCCCCAAGAGAGCTAACGGGGGATCCCCCCAAGCGTGGCAGGGACACAGGAGCTGTAGACCCTGGGAGGAAACAGCCTTACACCACGCTCTCAGTGCCACTGTGCCGCCCATTTCTGCTTGCCCAAGTCATCCATGCCAGCGCTGCAATCAATTAGTCCTGAGGAATGGACAAAGGGGGTCACAGGAAATTAATTTCATTTGGATTTTCTCTCTTGAGGCCCTGCCTGGCAGCTAGCTCTCCCAACACCCACATGTCCGCAGCCCAACTGCTCCGTCCATCAGCTCTTGTCCGAGTTAACTATTCATTTTATGTATTTTAATTTGGGCAGAACATTTATTTGGCTTAAATTTCCTTTTCGGGGGTTGGAATGCGCCTTCCACACACAGGCAGAGATGATCTGCTTGAATTTCGTCAGAAGGAGTTAGTTTACAAAGATAGTAACTGAGCTATTAAAACCAACAACCCCTTTTAAAGCAAACAGACCATTAAAATATAGGAACAGTTTATGGCATAAATAAAATTGAGGATATAGATTATTTAAAGATAAGATTTTCAAGAAACAGGGATAAAAAAAACGTTTAAATAATTTCTCCACGTTCTGTATTTTTTTCAAAGTGAACTTCAGAATGCAAATGCAAATAAAAAAAAAAGCCCCGAAAGACATTAAAAACCTATCTTACTAGTAAAGACATACGAAAAAGAGTCTACTTTTCCTTCTTGATATGTACATGATTTTCCACGGGGTGGAGTGGCGGGGGGGTGCTGGTGGAAACTACTTGAATTCATAAATGACAGAATTTACCCAGCTCGTAAAGCTACATTGTGGAACAAGAAGCAAGACATTTGCTTCTAGATCCTTCTCCCGAGCTGACTGACAGATGCAATCATTTCGTCCATTAGTCCGATCCATTGTCTTCCTTCAGCACAGAAGTGCTGTACGGCGGAGGTAGATTTCCACTGCTATGCATATTTTAAGGGTTATTTGGCAACACAAGTAAAACTAAAAGTAGCCTCTTAATCTAATTAATTGACATTTCTGAATCTTGCTTTCACAACAACACATGGTTTCATGTTCTGGGTTTTAGCACTTGTCAAGCTTTTTTGGAGAATGTTTTGGTCAGAATGACAAGATAATTTGTGACTGAGGCTCCAAGCTAGAGAAGTGTTTAAGGCTATAATGATTTATTATCATCACAGAATAACAAAATTTACAAAGTGTTTCATCAGAATTTTTGAAATAAGTTTGCCACCATAGGAGAAGCATGGAGCTGGGGGTGGGCTGGGGTGGGAGACAGGGAGGGCTCAGACTTCATATACAAACTCAGCCATGACTGATTTGTTAAAATTTTCTCTATTAAATTTATCTCTGTGCGTTCCTTGAGAGAGAAACCCCAGAGCACTTTAGGAGGACAAGAGGTGATGGGAGGAGAACAGAAGAGAAAATTCAGACCTCTCCCCGAGATTCTGTAAGCAGGAAATCCGACTCCCCAACTCTGCTCGTAACGTATATGTGGCTGCAGTCAACGATGAATTTCTACATTTTGGCAACGGTCAGAGTGAAAGTAGTCGCACTATCTATAGAAACTTTGAGATGGAGAACACTTGGAGTATGCTACTGAAAATGCAAGAAACACATTTTTGAAAGGATGAAATAATATCACTGAGTGACAGTAAATTAACATGCTGACATTTGCAGACTTTCAGAGCATTGCCATAAAAAGAAGTAATACAACATGACTAATTTGGACTTCTTTATTCCTTCCCTGGGAGAGACAGGCCTGGCCCTCCCAGGCCACCCTTCAGGCTTTACCTCTCAGCACTTCCTCCTCGTTTCCAGGAAATGCTGGAGAATTTAACATTCCCCTCAGCTCAGGCGTCACCTCTTGAAGGCTGTGCAGAATGCAGCTTTGACTTCTGAGCTCCAAAGATGCTTCCTCCGATGTCACAGAAGTGTGCAGTGGCACGGTTCCGGCCACTGCCTGACAACTCACAGGTGTCAGCTTCCTGGTATCCACAGACTTTCTGCCTGTACAATGCCAGGGCTGGAAGAGCCCTGGGCACCCCAAGCAAGGGTGAAACTGAGGCAGGGGAAACTGAGGCAGAGAGAGGCTAGAAGTTCTCTGGTTGCTTTTCTTTTCACTGGGCCAAGAGTACATCCTGAAAGGTCCTCCAGGGAAAAGCAACTGTCCTCTCCACCTTACCTGCTTCCAAAATGAGCTTTCTCTTAGAGGAGCCAGCTCAGTGCTTGGCACACAGGAAATACAAAGAAAACTTTGGCTAATCTTCGGCTAAAAAGCAAGCAGGGTGAGCTGATTCCCCAAAACCTCTGCACTCAAACTCACTGCCTCCCTAATTGCTAACACAGCGAGGCCCTCTCTTTCTCAGAACCTGGGCTGCACAGGCAAGAGGCCATTTCCTGAGCAGAACAGGAAGCTCAGTTGTCCTAAGAGCTGTGCTTCATGTCAGCACCACACCCCTCCCGTCAAACTAAGTAAGGTGTCTGCATTCTGGCCACCTAGCACCCTGCCTGCACACGGGAGGTGCTTCGCAAATATGCGTTCTGTCTCTCTACCGAGCTTCGGCGCCCTGGAGGAAGGCTAACTAGAAATGAATTTGTGCATTTGGAACTGCAGGCTTGCAGAACCTGGAGAAACACCTGTTGGTCGGAGTTCCTCCTCAAGGCTGAGTGAGAACTGAGCTGAGCTCAGAGATCCCTGGAGGGGTGGTCATTGACCTTCACTCAGTGTCGCCTGATTAAATTAGGCAGAGTGCCCGGGACAAGACATGACCAGATGTGACAAGGTAGTTAAGTATGAGTGACCACAAGAGCAGACGAGGAACCTAGGCTGGGGAGGAGAGTGAGTTCCTGGCTGGATCCAGAATTAACCAAAAGCTCACCAGCGAAAGAACCCCAGGGCCCAAGTTGTGCTCCTGAGAGGACTCAGAGGTGGCAGCTGGAGCTGCAGAGGGCACACACAGGTCTGTCCTCTGATCAACTCAGCTGAGAAGCTGGGACAGGGCAGGGTGGGGGTGTGCTCTAACGATTCAAACCTTAGAAGTTGTTCTAATGATTAAAAATAAAATCAGAGGAGTTCCTTTCTCTTGCCCCACCTGGGCCTGTATCTGTCCCATCAGGGGTAGGTCAGCCTGAGATAGGGATAGGAGACCTGAGATTCCCGGCCTTTCTCTAGGGTTCTCCCGAGACCTGGAGACCTGCAGTGGATGCTTCGTTCTCTCCCTGGAGATTGAGGGCGTGGGAAGGATCACAGAGCAGCCACCATCTGCTCCTTCTGCCTAAGTTCACCTCCTCTCCTGGTGCAGACTCAAGGCGACTGTCCACACCCAGCCTCCTGAGCTGAGGAAGGAAGTTTCCAGAGAACAGCATCTCCTGCTTCTCTTTCTTATTCACAGTGAGCTCAGACACCAGAAAGGATAAGCTGCAGAGCCCTAGGGGATGCCCTTAGGGGGACACCTCCCCTTCCTCTGGACCCAGGGATCACTGGCCCCAGACTGTGTCTGGCAGGGTGCATGGTTTCCCAGATAGGCTTTGGCTGGACACCGTCAGGATGGTCTGAGGATTTGTGAGCCTCGGGCCGTGTCATGGACAGACACTGTTATGAGGTAACATAAGTTGAGAGTAACCTTTCAGCAGAACAGTTTGAGTTAAAATAAAGGGATTGAAAAAGAGTACAATGACCAAAAAAATCTATAAAAATGCAATTGCGCTAATATAATTTTATCACTTATTTAAAAATTTAGTCGACCCAAAAGACTACCAAGTGTGAAATTAAGGAACAGCTCCTCTACTTTTATGGAAATCACTCTTCCTCACTTGTCTAATAGCCTGATTTTGTCAGATCATTTATTTCCATGGTTTTAAAATGAGCTTGACAGACAGAATTTTATAACACCACTTTACTGCAAATAAGAACATCATTTTCGCTTATTAAAACTGAAGCTTAGAGAAAGCATTAAAATTAACAGTTCACTCTGCTTTAACCTTTTGAATACTGCCGTGACTCTACACCACAGACTATGTGTAAGGCAGGCTGCTGATGTGGGGCATAGATGGAGGAGGTGGGACGGGGCACAGGTCCCTGTCCCCGGGGAACTCACAGGGAGGATGCCCCTCCAGCTGGAAATGGTTGTGATGGTGCCCAAAGGAATTCACCTGTGGGCCAATGAGCACCAGCCTCCAGAAGCCAGCCTTAGGGCCCAGGGGGATCCAGAGGAGCTCCCTTTAAGCTGTGAGAAATGACCTGGATTTCTCCTCTGGAGGCTGAATTGATTGAGAACTGGGCTCGAAGAATCTCACGTCTTGGTCTTTCATTCCTCCATTCAACAAATGATTACCGAGTATGTTCTAGGCACTTGGGGTAAGACCATAAGACCAAATCCCTGTCCTTGGCAGGCTTAGCCTATCATGGGGGCAGACACTCCATAATCCAAAAATCAAACAAGTATTCAGTTGAGTGCCTGGTAGGCTGAGACAGGCTGGGAGAGAACCAGAGCAGGCCAGGGAGCAGTGCTTGTTGAATGAGGTGAGATTTCTCCAGCTGGGGCACTTTGGGCTGGGGTTTGCAAGATGGTGCATCCTAGCCATCCAAGCATAGAATAGAAGCCTGGTGTCCTTTTCTATCTCCTGTGGGTGAGGCCAGGGCAAGGGGTTTTGTTGGAAGGAATGATTGGAATCTGCCTTAAGCTTTGATCAAAGCCTCAGAAAGCCACTCTGCCCTCACAACAGAGCTGAAGTGCAGGGAACTAACAGTCTCAGAGCTGCTCTCCACCGCTGAGTGATGCGCATTGGCTCGTCTGTGCCCCAGCTCACAGCCTGGGTGGGGTACAGCTGAGGTGTTGTCTCCTGGAGTCCTTTCGTGGGATTGGACTCCAGTTGCCCTCTTTATTGATTGCCCTTGACTGAGTACCTCCCTTTGCCAGTCCCCCACCTACTGCCCCTACACTTCCCAAATCAGTTACTTGCCCTTGAATGCTCTTGGCTCACAGTTTGAGAAAACCTAGCCATAGGCAAAGATGGGTGTCAGACAGCTGGAACCACTGGTTTTGCTTGTTCTAAACCCCCAGTCCCATCACCTCACATGCACTGCTAAGAAAACTCTGCTCCAACCCCTTCTCCAGCCCTTTCTGCAGGTCTGCACTCCCTGGGAGACCACAACTTCCACTCCAGAGCAACCTGACTTGGAGCAAGCCAAGCCCATGGCAAGCTCCACGATTCTGCCCCAGGGGAGCTTCCATGTTGCATCCTGAGCACTCAGGGGACTTTCTCAGCACTTGCTCCCATGCCATCTCCACCTGGCATGATTTAGCAGCTCCTAGGGCCAGCCCGACCCCTTGAGGAGGAACCTTCCTTCCCCAAGGCAATGGTTCCTAGATACCTTTCATGGGGTCCTCCAAGTTCCGTGGAATAAAGCACCATCACCCACAGCAGTGCCAGTTCCATTATTCTTCCTTCAGCTAGTCTCTGCTTCTTTTGCTCTCCCATCCCTCACCCCTACCCTGGGGAAATGTACCCCCCAAAACTGCACACATCAGCTTTGTCTTCAGAGGAACACAGCTAAGGCACCAAAGGGAGTGCAGGCTGCTTAATGCACCCAGGGTGGGTTTGCTAGGCCAGCCCTTCAGGACCTGTGTTGGGCTTGGCTTCACAGCGCAGAGCACCCCAGAGAGCCTCCTTCTTCTCTCACCACCCGGAGTAGGCCATCTCTCAGCATAGACCGTTCCCACGTCTCGAAATACCCTTCCTGAGGAAGTCCTGCCCATCCATCCACCCACTCGCCTCTCCTGTGTGATTCTCTACCTCTCCTCCACGGTGCCACTGAGCACTGTCCTGGAGCACTCCCCACACCAAAGGTCACAGCCCTTGACACATGTTTACCGACTCCCCACAAACAGTCCTGAGTGATTCTCAATGCCGTGGCCAGACGGACTGTCCAGTGGGGCTACCCCTGTGAGACCAGCTGCTTCCGGACTACGATGGTGCTCCGAGGGCAGGTGGGTAGGATGGTGACCCTGGACTGGGGAAGGCTCTGTCCTTTAAGAAGTGTCACTCCCTCCGAAATGGAGGGCTATTCTATATTAGGGAATTTCTCTGTGCCTGGCACAAAATAGATAATCAAAAAATGATGAATGAGGAAAATGAAAAATAGTATAGAAAAAAAAGAAGAAGAAGGAATAGACTGGGTGCCTGTTTGCTGTGTCTGTTACCGCATCAGAGTGTCTCCGCCTCGCATGCCCTGGGGATACCCCAGGCACGATCAGTCACTCCCGAAGGCCCCCTGGGCAAACATCTGTCACTGCGTTGTGTTGCAATCTGCTCGCAGGTGAGTCTTACCCTAGCCTGGGAGCACCTGGAGACTGCATCTTTCGCTTTCCCTGGCACCTGGCAGGGACTGGCAGAGATGATGTGGCTGGGTGGCAGGCAGGTGCGCGGAAGACGTATGTGGATTGGACAGAGCTGTAAAGGGATTCCTCACCAAGCAGGGGAGCCTGAGAGCAAGGCCATCCTGATGGCTTTAGGAGCCAGCTTCTGAGCGTATCCCTCTCTGTATAGTGCCCCTTCCCATCTCATGGCCATCGCAGGTGGTGGCAGCCACGTCAGCACCTTATTTCACAGAAAGGGAAACTGAGACTTGGGAAGGCTGAACATTAGTGGTGGTAGAGAATGGCTACTTATCCAGGTCTCAGCACCCCTACATCTGAAGCCACTGCAGCCCCTGAACTTGTGCCCCCACCATACCATGACAGTAACAGTTCCTCCTGTTACAGGGGTGCAAGTGCGGACTTCTTCCTAAGGCTCGGAGCAGAGGAGAGATCACCCTCCCCGTCCCCTAACACCACCCCTGACTGATGCTTAGCAGGGGTTGACACTGCATGAGAGGGGCTTACCTGTTTCTCCTAGGCGTGGAGACTGAGCCCTTGGATGCCCTGGATTCCTAAGAAGGGGTCCCTCATAATCTGCAGCAAAAGAGAATCCCCTGGGGTGTAACCCTCTGCTGTCACTGTGTCTGAGAGCAAGCTGACCACTCAGATACCCAAGAGAGACTGTGACACCGGCCCAAACCACACACCTAGAGGAAACAGCCATGGTGACAGGTGGCAGGAGTGCTCCTGTGTCAGGCCCAAAGTAGATAATCAGGAAATGCTGAATGATGAAAATGAAGAGTGGGAAGGAAGCACAGGTTGGATGAACCTAGTAGCCCTGCCAGGCCCAAAGGAAAGGGCGGAGCATGGGTTTTTTGTTTGTTTGTTTGTTTGTTTTAAAGAGAGAGTTGTCTTTTATTTTTTTAATTTTTCATCTGGCCTTTGTTTCTTTGACACTTATCTGTATATGTGGTGCTGGGGATCAAACCCAGGTCCTTGTGTGTGCTAGGCAAGTGTTCTGCCCCTGAGCCACGCTGCAGCCTCGGGTGAGATTTTGAAGGAGATGCTATACTCCGGCCTTCAGCGCTATTGCTCTGCAGAGGATGCTGGGTAGTGAATGGAGAAAAGGGCCTGGAGTTTCTGGGGCACCGCATGCAGCCTCCCCCTCCTAAGAGCAGCGAGACCTTCCTAGTGTCCCTCCATGGAGGATGGCCTGCAGAGCCAGTCTCCGCTCACCCCAGAGCTTCCTGCTTAGGATTCACCTTAGCCCACTGCTGAGGGTGGAGGGGTGCACAGGGGCTCTGGAACATTTGGTTGGAATTCCGGCTTGGTGATGCAGAGTTAAAACTTCATCTCCTTAGATTCCCTCCAGCAGCCAGCAGTGTGACCGCAGAAGATGGAAGTGAAAAGAAGACTCGGCCTGCTTTTTAGAGGGGCTCTGTACAAGAAGCCCAGACTTTGCCCTAGTCAGGCAGAAAGGGGGCAAACATACAGTGCTTCTTGTTGGAGGTGATTTCTCTCTGCTCCAGCTGAGCCCTGCTGCCTAGTGTCCCCTTTTCCCATTGGGGACCCCACGAGCCACTGTTGGCATCTAAATCCATGTCTTGAATCTAAGGGGGCCTCCTGCCTTGCTGGCTCCGCTGTCTGTGTCAGGGCATCCAGAGTGAGAGTGACCAGGTTCATGGGTCCTGTTGGAGTGTTCTGCTTCCCACAGTCCTGGGAGTCGCCCAGCGCAAGTGACTTGACTCAGGTGAATCACAGCAGCAGCACTAGTTAGATAAAAACGAGAACTTGAACTCTGCTCCTCCAAAATGTGGGAATGTGGAGTCCCTGGCTGGTGTGGCTTGAAAATCACTCTCCTTCTTCAGTGGTGTCTGTTTACAAAGGCAGAAGCTCAGAAATGCATCCATTGTGTTACTACAAAGCCTCAGAAATAGGCAAACCAGCAGCTGCACTCTCCAGGGGAGGGGGTGTGGCGTGTGTTGCATTTCAGCCCTGGGGATTGGTGGCCCGTGCCCCAGCGCCCCACCCCTGCAGGGCCCACCTGGCTCCCAGTTCCCAGCATATCACAGTTCCACTGCACCTGTGCAGCATAACTTTGTGGTGATTCACTCCTGCCTCCTCTGCAGGCCTTGCTGTGCCCAGGTCCCAAGAGAGGACATAAGTGTCTGCAGCCCAGCATCCCTAAGCAGGCATAGCCTTGAAACCCGCTGCTTTGTCCTTGTGCAAATGAATGTCTTGGAGACTCTGAGGACAGGTAGGGTTTGCTGTTGAGTCTCAGAAGACTGACTGGTTAGCTGGGTGTGGTGGCGCATGCTTGCAATCCCAGGTTTAAAGCCAACCTCAGCAACTTAGCAAGGCCCTGAATAACTTGGCAAGACCCTGTCTCAAAATAAACAAAATTAAAAAGGGCTGGGGATGTGGCTCACTGGTTAAGCTCCCCTGGGTTCAATCCCCAGTAGCCCTCCCCACACACCTGCAAAAAAGACTGGCTGGTCAGCAGGTCACTCATTCTCCCATTGCCAGGTCCCCAGATGGCTGCAGAGAGAATGGGGAGTTCGTTTGAACCTTTCTCTTCTGGAGTGGGGACAGGAGCTCTATGTAGGCAAGAGCAGAGGCTGCTGCCTCCGTCCCATCTGGCTCTTCACTGAGCCTTGCCATCCCGCAGCTGACCAGAGAAGCAGCCTGCAAATCTGGGTGTCTCCCATCCCCTTCCACCCCTGTGCAGTGTACAACATTAGCATCCTATGTTTAGGTGTGCCCAGGACAGCATGCCACGCCCACAAGGACACTTGTGCTTTTACATAAATGTAATCATTTGCACTTACTGTCGGCGACTTTATGTTCTTAAGCCCCAGTCCTTATCTGTTAGTCCCTGCAGAGGAGCAGAGGGTTTGGGTGCCACTTTAGCTGTTACTCTGTCAGGGATATAAATTGCCAACTTCCTTTCTTTTATCTTTAAAAAAACAAAAACAAAACAACAACACCAGCAACAACCAAAACCCTTCCTTACTCTTTCTTTTCCTTCCATCTTTTTGCTTTTGTTCTCCCTCTCCCTCTCGGTCTCTGCCACTATGAGGAACACTGCAGCAACAAGACACCTATCTCCGTGCACAGTGGCTATTTGTTCTCTAGGAAGGTTTCCTAACAGGGCTGTCCTGGGGCAAAGGAACGTGCATTTTAGGTTTTGATACACTGCCAAATCCTCTTCCAGAAAAACCACATATGTTTTATAAACCTTAGTTTTTATATTCTAACCTCATGTTGCCAATATGACAGAGGTGAACCACTGATGATATTTAAAGGCCCTTCAGTGACCCAGATTGTTCCTGTCCCTGGGAATGCCTTCTTCAGGATCTGCATGGGGATACCTCACTCTGCCTATGCAAATAACATCTAGAGATTGTTTTGATTAAACAAGTTAGTGCATACGCTAGGACTCTATCAAGATACACATACTGGTTTCACATAAATAAATGCTTTGAGGATTCATAACTATGAATCCTCACCATGCTCTATGAGGCCAGCATTATTATTATTATTATTATTATTATTATTATTCATGCTTTATAAATGAGGACGTTGCAGTGGGCTGAAGGATGGTCCCCCAAAAGATGTCTAAGTCCTCATCGTGGAACTTGTACATGTTACTTTGTTTGGAAAAAGGATCTTTGCAGACATGAGTTAAGGGTCTTGGGATGACCTGAATTATGCAGGTGGCCCTAACTCTAAGGACAAGTGTCCTTATGACAGACACACAGAAGAGATGGCGTGGAGAGGAGAAAGCCCTGTGAAGATGGAGACCGAGATTACAGCAATGCAGCCACAAGCCCAGGCCTGCTGGCAGTCACTGGATGCTGGAAGAGGCGAGGAACCAATTCCTTCCTAGAACCCGGGGGAGCATCATCGCCCTGGGGACACTTTAATATCTGACTTCTAGCTTCCAGAACTGTGAGAAAATAAATTTATGTTGTTCTAAGTCACCAAGTTTCTCATAGCAGCTTTGGGAAACTAATGTAGACACAGAGGCTCAGAGAGGTCAGAAACTTCTGCAGCCTCGTTCAGCACACTGTTCCATGTGCCTCCATGCCCCGGAGTGCTCAGGGAAGAGGCAGAGGAAGGTTGTAAGACTCCAGTGCCAGGGAGACCACTCAGGTTCCAGGCTGGGCGCCGTGAGTGCAGCTCTGGTGAGAGGTTTGCTCTAGGGTCAGTGCTGCAGTGGGTGAGATAGTGGGGTGGGGATTCCAGAAGGTTCTGTGGCCTGAGAAGCCTGCTTCACTTGGCCCTAACTCTGCGGTAGGCATCTCCCCCTACCCCAGACAGGAACAAAAGCAGAACGAATCTTTCTCACTTAGCACAGGCAGCTACAGCTTCTGGTGACCAACACTGGGTGGACTGAGCCAGATGACCAGAGCTTTCTGTGGGCAGGGAGGACTCAGGTATCCATGTCACAGGCAGAGGGGTCTTCAGGGGAATGAGGAATGGCTTTGAAACTAGAAAGACCACTTCTGACTGCTGCCCAGAGAATCATTTGAAATCCGAGTCTCAGCTTTAGTTTCTGTAAAAGGGGTCAAATGGATTGGAGTGCTGTCCACTGGGCTGAACCTAGTGCTAATGTTTCCCTCTCTGATTCTACAGCAGCCCTCTGAGCTGTTTACCATCATTATTCCTGTTTAGCATATGAAGAAACTGCAGTACAGAGAGATTACCTTGTCAGGGTCACAGAGCTCAGAAAAAGGCCAGGCAAGATCTAAACCCAGGCTGTTGGGCCCTGGCTGGAAAGCATGCTCATAATCCCTCTCCCAGGTCGTCGATGACAAGTAAGTAAGACCACATCTCCAAAGCCACTCTATGCACAGTCCAGCATGGACGTGTCCCTTACCCTTAGCTCAACAGGGATCTTCCTGGTGGAGCCAGAGTGGGAGGAGGCAGCCCCTACCTGCTGCCAGCCTGGAAGGGCCAGCCACTCCTCAGATGACAGCAGCTATTGTCATTTTCTATGCACCTATTTTGTGCCAGGCTCTGTGCTAAGCCTTCACCTGCAGTCCCTCTACTTGATGAAGGCTGTGATCATTGTCCCCATTTCACAGATGAGATGACAGCGCCAGCCGCGCCTGCAAATGAGCTGACACCTGGGGTGTCTCTTCTGGAGACCATGATTCAATAGCTTGTCTTTCCTAAAACGGTTTTATTATAAAAAATACTTAGCATATTCCACTTAGAATAGTAGATATTTCATATCTTTTGCTTATTACAATGCACCGTGCTAAACATCCATTATTTAACTGTGCTCTGGGTGTAATCATTCTTCAGGTACTGGAATGCCAGCAATAATTTACATCCCATGTGAGGAGTCGGGATGTATCCTCTACCTGCACAGAGAGAGCTGACAGTAGGACAGAATATAATTGTTCCAAAAAGCCACACTTGATAGCTAATGAATGAGCAGGTGAGGATTAGAGATGAGGAGATCTGCTGGCGTTTGTGAGAGGTAAACCAACAATTAGAAGAATCTGTTCTGTTGGCTGTCAGGGAAGATTTTTGCAATGCAAAAGGGAAAAGACGATTTAGATTCCAGGGTAATACCAAGTCTTTTTCAGGCATGGGGGCAATCCACACCCATCGATGGGTTTGGAGATGTATTTTTAAGAGAACTTAGAGAAATTTCCTCCTTGCCTTTAAGATCTCATAAAGATTTGGATCTGCCTGTCCGTGTGTGCACCCCATTAGTATATCCTGTGGGTTTGCTCAGTGCCTGGTGTGTGCAGCCTGATAGTTCCTGGATCAGGAAGAGTTCCAAGCAGCTCTGGATTCTCTGAGACCCAGAGGATGGGGACTCCAGTGCATGGGGCTATTTTCCTGGGCGCCCTTCCTTTAGAAGTGATTGTTAATGATAAGCAGAGTCATGGCTACTGGATATTGACCCGGGAGCCACTTCTAGGATGCTACCCATCATCTGTTCTCTTTATGATGACACGAGATAGATAGTACTGCTTGTAAGTCACCCAGGAGGCTGATGGGTCTCTGAAGATTGAGTCTCTACTCAGAGGCACAGGTTAGGGCCAGGGAGCGTGCCCTGCCTGACCCTATCTCTAGGCCATCCCCCAATCCTGACCACCTACACTGTGGATAGAGGGTCCCTGTAGAGGTGCATTGGGAATTTGTAAACACTGAAAAGTTTTCCAGCTGAAGTAAGAAAGATTTAAGCTGCCTTAAGAATTTAATTCTAATTTGATTCTATGTATTCTTATACATTAAGGGCTGCCTGTGGAGTGTGCATGTGTGTAAATACATATATTTCACACACATGTATATACATCTATCTGTACACTCTGCTCACATACCTACATATTGTGTGTGTGTGTGTGTGTGCGCGCGCGCGTGCACCCACTACCCAGGTCATCACTCACCTGACCACTGCAGGCTAGGGAATCCACTGGCCTGGCCCCTGGTGCCAATGACTGTAGCAATTCAGGAGTGTCTTAATTTCATTTCTAAAAATTTCCAAAGCCATATCTGAGGTCCCTAAAGAAGGCAGTGAATATCAGGCATTGGTGGGGATATCCCACCCCTCTAAATACACAGATGCCCACCATTTCCTGCATCCTAAGATTTTTTCAGCAAAATCACAACTTTATTTGCTCTCCACAATCCAATGGGACACTGACTGACCTTTCCAGGCAGATACCCTGACTTCCATTGTGCTTCTTAGTTTCACAGGGTCATTGGGAAACTCATAACCCTGTCGTATTTCAGGGATGGACAAGGGGGCAAAGATCAGGGACCGGTTATAGCCCACATTTATAGAATGTGTTTTGTGGGCCTGGTCTAGGGCCACCTGTTCATGCGCCATTCCTTTCCAATAGCCCACAGTTCAGGGTTAAATGTCCTATTTTAGAAACTAAGGCAAGGAGATCCTTGTCTCCACCTCTCCCTTGACCAAAACTTGGACCTGGATTTTTCCACATTCTGCTGCTTTAGCTCTCTGCGCTATTTGCAGTTCTACTGCTCTGATTTTGCTGTTGGAATACTTGGTTGTCTGCTACAAGCTATATGGTTTCTATCACTCTTTTTTCTTTAAATTTGTTATTTCTTTCAAATTTGCAATTTTAGGAAATTGCAATTTTCCTATGGAAAGGTCCAAGTATTCCCATCCTCCCCTTATCAGATTCTCCAATTGTTGACATTTTTCCAGTATTTATTCTCTTCTTTCTTGTTGCCTTTTTACGTGCATACTCTTCCCCCCCACACAATTATGCTAGCACACACACATTTTAATTTTTCTGAAGCATTTGAGAAGTAACTGCAGGCGTGATATTCTTTGCTCTTACGTACATCTACATTTCTTAAAACAAGAATGTTCACTTCCTTAACCACAGGAATTGGAAAATGAATGAAAATCAAGAAATTAATGCTGATGCAATGCTATTACCCAATCTACAGATTTTATTCTGGTCTGGACAATTGTTCTAATGCTGTCCTTTATAGTAAAAGAAACTCTCCAAACTTGAGTTGACTTTGGTTCTCTTGACTCCTTAGCCTCTTTTGATGGAGAGCAGTCAGGTCTTCCTGCTTCCTTTGCCTTATATGACATTGCTAGCTTGAGGACTACTCGATGGTTATTTTGCCGAATGTCCTCAATTGGTATTTATCTGGTGCTTCATTAGTGTACCACCAAAATAGTGCCTTATTCTTCTCAGTTTGTCCTATCACGAGGTGCAGAATGTGGTTTCTCCCATATATTATGGTTCACTTGGTTCCCAAGGTGTTGATAGATTTCTCCATTCTTAAAGTATACTTTTAAAAATCTGTAATGAATAAATACCGTATGGGGAGATCTTTTGAGAATGTGAATATCTTGCTACTGCTCCAATACTCACCCGCTAGTTTAGTATCCATTGATGATTCTGTGATTCAATTGTTATGATCATGGTGACGCCCAAGAGATAGTATTTCTAATTATATTATCTCTTCTGCATTTACTAATTGATTTTCTACTGCAAGGAAGCGTTTCTTTTTCTTTCCATTTATTTATCTTTATCAGTGTATTTCATGGATTCTTGTTTCATCCAATGAGTTCTGATTAGTTTCTCTCATTGTTTATTTTGATGTTAAACTGGTCCCAGATTTGGCCTGGGAGAATCTCTTTGAACTGACTTCTTCATCCTTTTGACATGTTCCTATTCCTTGAGCACTTCCTTACTCTTTGGCACAAGGCATTTCAGGCTCACCTTGGACTTGCATGGCTGCAGGCCTGGAGCAGGCCATTTCTCTAAATGACTTTGATGTTTTTAGTGATGTGTGTGGTACATAGAAGCCAAGATGTGAATGCCAGGTATACTCACTGCTACTGAGGTGCCATTGCTTCTAGATCCTTTCAGTATATACACATAAAGAATTGCTTTCTCTTTCTCTCTTTCCTTTCCCCAACCCCTCTTCAATCTCCTTCCTCCTCCCTTTTCAAGTCCCTCCTTCACTTTTTTGTCACTTCAGTTCTTCCTTGTGCATGTGGTTCCTGACTTACAGTGGTTTGACTTAATGATTTGTTTATGATGCTCTGCTGGCAATGTGCATTCAATAGAAGCCATGCTTTTGAATTGTGAATTTTGATCTTTTCTTAGCCTGATGGTAGGCAGTTCTATATCCTGTCTCGTGTGAGCCACAGCTCCTCATCAGCCGTATGATCCAGAGGGGGAGCGACTAATATTCCACAGTGTACTGTGTTGCTAAGCTGTGATACTCATTAGGTTGGATGAACTAAATGTATTTTCAACTTAACAATAGCTTCCACTTGTGATGGGTTTTTCAGGATTTAGCCCTGTTGTAAGTCAAGGAGCACCCGTACCCTCAATTCCAATCCAACGCAACTGAGTTTATTCAATCTCCCCCTCCCCTTTCCAATTTTATAACTTCCTTCAACAATAAGAAACCTGAATTTGATTGTCTACAGCATATTTATTTGTTCAGTTTTCAGCTACCTATAATTATTTTTGTCAGGCATTTTAATTTTACTTTTCAAATCATTTTAATTGCACAGGTAACCCATGAGCACATTCTTTTGGAAAATAATTTTGAATACAGGTAAGGCTGGTTTTGTCCTCAGCACTTCCTATTCTCACATCTAACCACTATTATCAGTTTGGTGTGAATCTTTCCAGACATTTTTCTCTGTCATTATACACCCACAGCAATTAAAATTGTAATGTTTTGAGTTATCTTTATATAAATGGTTTGATGGTTTACACCCTGATTAGCAACTTACTTTTTAAAAATAAAATTTATAAAGCCCCAAAAAACTCTTGGAGATTTTCCATGTTGGTGCATATTGATTCATTTTACTGTATCTCAACTTGAGATTCTGAATTGTAAAGGAGTGTCTGATGTCTGAAGACTCCTTTAGCACGACTGGTCTGTGGATCATCACGCAGTACCTGAAAAAATTGTGTAGCCATCTCATTAACATGTGCTGATACCTCCCTGGAGTCACAGGGGACAAGAAGCATTGTTGAGCCTCAGGAATTCATGTTTTGCAGTTAAATATTGCAAATGCATTCCAAAGTTGCTGCACTGAGCGTCATACCACCTGCACTGACTGCCCAGTGTCTCCCTGGGTACCCTGGGATGGGTTGTGGCAGCATCTGCCTTTTCATCAAAGATGGAGAATCTGAGGCTGCAAGTGTCTTAAGCATCAGGCTATAGGAAGAGACGCCTTCTAACCCTCTGTAGGGCAGGTGGCTGTCCTGGGGCTTCTTTCGGATCCTGGAGTATAGGAGCAATGATTCTCACATGTACTGCGCTCCCACCTGATGGTACAATAATTGGCTGTAGCTTATGCCTTAACTCCCCAGAGGCACTCGTGTTTCAAAGCAGAAGAATCGTCTGTATGAGGTTGTTGATATTTTTCTTTCAATTTTGTCTACTTCAATATTAGGTTGGAAGAGATAAGGGTGACCTAAAATTCTATTAGCATGAATATTTCTTTTACGAATGGCCCCTTGTTTCCTAGTCCATTTATATGAGCAATGGTCCATATATCTTTCTTCGTTCTCCCCACATGGATCTATCATGCACAGATGGATTTATCATCTATCATTTGTCCCTTGTCCATCCACTGAGAAAGGTGAAGCAAACATTCCCACCTTTGAGATGTCTCTTACTTACAGTCACACTACCAGCCCTGGGACCTGTTCTCAGATCAAGACCTTCAGACCTCCATCCCAAGATATTGTTTTAAAGTAAGATATTTGGGGGGGGGGTAGATTGACTTGAAACAATGGAAAAATATAAAGCAAAATTGTGATGAAGAACATTTTTTAAATCATCCGGTGATCAACACTATCATCTAGACATAACATAACCATCATGAATATTTTCCTATATACTTTATACACATATAACAAAATTATATGGAGTATTTATCTGGGTGCTTTATATGGTGAGCATTTTCCAGTGCCATTAAATTTTCTTTATAAGATTTTAAATGGCTATATAATATCCCATCATGTGGATAGATCATAATTTGGGCAATCCTCCGTAGTTGGATTTAGGCTAATTTTATATTGTCATCGTTATAAATAAAGTTTCAAATAATATCCCTGAATGCAAATATTTATTCATATCACTGATCATTTCTTTGGAATACAGGCCTAAAAATGGACTGAAATCAGGGGCTTAGAGTTATGCACATGTTTTAGACTCTTAATACCTAGAGCTCAATTCTACTCCAAAAAGACCTTACAAAGGACATGACAAGGCCCCCAGGGCAGGGCAACCAGCAGTGTGAGTGGCTGCCCTACACATTCATTCCACGTAAGAATCATGATTTCTTATAGACACATCGAGTTTCCCAGTGCAGATGGAAAAGAATCAGCAAGGTTAAACAAGCATCCTACGGTCACAGAGAGGGGACCCAGCTCCCATTCCCAATGCTGCCCACTCAGCTGCTCCCCCATATCATCTGAACAAGCCTGACCTTGCCAAGGGAGGCACAGAGCCCCCGAGGATGGTATCCTGTGTCGGTGGGACGTGCTTCTGCCCCCGTCCACCCCTGCTTCTGCTATCTGAGATGACTCGTCCCTTATGCAGGCAGCAGGGCAGTTACCACTGTAATACCAGCCTCCGGGGCTCACCTCCCTCTGACCTGGGAAAGTTCGGGGCATTATATGATATAGGATATGATGCCTGATATAGGGGTTAGTGCAATGCCCTGGGACCCAGGCTACACAGAGGTGAGTAGACAGTACGAGTGACTAGGTTGAAAAGTGCCCCAGCTTGTTTTAAGTGATGTTTGTAAATGGGTAACAGTATAATCATGAGTTGAGTTAACAGTGTGGATTAGGAATCTACTAGAAACCAAGCATGAAATAATGCTAAGTTCAGACTAAGGAAACTGAGGTTGTGGTTCCTCTAAATGTACTGGCAAAAATCTGTAAATGACCAATATAAAGCCCTGTACTTCTCTTACTCCATAAAAAATAGTGTATAGTTACATCTGTAGCTATAAGAACACCCTTACTTTTATTGAGCATTTTAGAGAGATTGGTAAGCAGGGCTGTGATGATTAATTTTAGTGTCAAACTGACTAGGTTGAGGGAGACCTAGAAAGCCCACGAGGCATTGTTTCTGTGTTTCTGGAGGAGATTTGCTTGTGGGTCTGTGACTCAATGGGGCAGATCTGCTCTCAGTGTAAGCTCAGATCAGCTGAGGGCCCAGACAGAACAAAAGGAGAGGTCCTAGAGCTGGACCCCTTCTCAGGACTTTGGCATTTGAACCTGTGGCCCTCTGGGTCCTCAGGATTTGGACTTAGACTGCAAGCTACACCTTTTACTTCCCTAGGTCTGAGGCTTTCAGACTTGGACTGAGCCA
Source organism: Aplodontia rufa (assembly GCA_004027875.1). Lineage (NCBI taxonomy): Eukaryota > Metazoa > Chordata > Mammalia > Rodentia > Aplodontiidae > Aplodontia > Aplodontia rufa. The sequence goes on along the minus strand of PVKS010000687.1, from coordinate 11,319 downwards.
TGCTACTGCCATCCCGGGGTCTCCAGCTTGCTGATGGCCTGTCATGGGACTTCTGGGCCTCCATCATCACGTGATTCAGTTCCTCCAATGAATCCTCTCTCTATCTATCTATAGATAGATAACTGTATATGGCTGACTATTCATCCTATTGGTTTGGTCACCTTGATGAACCCTGATTAATACAAGGGCTTGCTGGAAGAGAGAGGTTTTAAGTGCAGATTTGAAGACCAGAATTGCCTTGCATAAGAGAAAAATCACGGTCACCAAAGAAGCTAAGCAAGACATTTTGAAAATATGGTTTTAAAATTCCTTGGGGAAATGAAATTACCCTTGTAATTATCTATGTGAGTTAAGTCCTTTGGATAATTGTCTGCTAGGAGCGAAGTCAGGATGGGCCTACAGGGCAAATTGCCTAATTGGAGCAAGGCATATGGGTCCAATGAACCTCACAGGTTTATGGAATAGCTCCATATTTTCCAAACTTCCCTGATGATAAAAATTACTGTGCTAGCAATTCTGATTGAGCGGGACAGAACAGCACCTAGGAATGTATGTTTTAACAAGCTCTTCAGGTGATTTCTAGTAATAGGGAATAATGCATGGTTAATGTAAAAGCTCTTGACCAGATCTTTAAAAATGTTAATGAGCATAATATCACCTGGGGATCTTGTTCAATTGCAGATTCTAAATCTGTATGTCTGGGATGAGGCCTGGCATTCTACATTTCTTGCAACTTCACAAGTGGTGCTGATGTTGGACCAAATTTTGAAAGGCAAACATGTAGACCAGGAGTCTCAAAACGGGTGGCTCTTGATACCTAGTCAGGCATGTTTTGTTTGGCTTTATATGTGTTTTTTTGTTTTGTTTTCAATATTTAAAAAACGGAAACCTTTCACTTCTGATCATGATGAAATAACTGGCACCAAACTGCTTTTCCTTCCATAAATAACTATAAAACTAGGCAGGATATATGACAACTAGTTTGAGCAATATAAAACAGCACAAATAAGTGATTCCTAAGAGAAGGGAAACCTATGATATGGGCCCCTGGGCCACTCAGCCCTCTGCATAGGTTATTAATGTAAATAACATAATCAGCACATTGGGCTGATATCTGAGCAGAACACTGCATGCTGGGATAAAGGAACAGATGTCAGTTTGTCCACTTTAAGTGCCTGGAATTTGCACAGTGGAGCATCAAAGAAAGAGAGTTGTGTGTGTGTGGCCCTATTCAAGTCCATGGCTGAGGGCCAGACTGCACATGCATAGAGATAACTTAAGGCTTAGCAGAGAGAAACTATTAGAGGGTTGAAAGTAGAACAAAGGGAGTATCGGTTGAAAAGTGACAGAGCAGCAGCATTGCTATGGGGGCTGGATGTTGGACCCTTGACGCTATCATAGCGAAGAGGCCTCTTGAGCAAGTTAACATCCCAGGCATCCTTTGAGAGACCAAGAAAGTTGTTTCTTCGGTAGAAAAAGTCCTTTACATTTGCCATAATAAAGTCCAAAAAGATCCCCAGGATAGAGAGTTTGAAGCCTGAGTTTTGATAAGTTAGTGGGCTTAGTAAATGCATTGATCTTTTCATAGTTTTTAATTAAGAACGCAGACAACCAATCACACATAAATTCTAGAGGATCTGCCAACAATTGAACTGCCTTATAAAACAGTACTCATATTCCTAAAAGATGATAGAATTTTAATTATCCATAATATATAACCAATAATGTGCAGTATTCAATCAAATATCACTAGAAAGAAAGATGAAAATGTAATTCCTGAATAAGGAAATGTAGTCAACAAAATGAAAACATGGGATAGCCTGCATGTTGGCATTAGCGAAGCCCTTAAAGGCACTATTATAAATATATTTGAAGAATTAAAGGAAAATATGGTCTTATTGAGAGAACAGAAAAAAGACTTTGAGCAGAGAAATGTAAACTATAAAAAAAAACCAACTGTCCAGGTGCAGTGGCACAAGCCTGTAATCCCAGTGACTCAGGAGGCTGAGGCAGGAGGATCACAAGTTCAAAGCTAGCCTCAGCAACTTAGCAAGACCCTGTATCAAAATAAAAAATAAAAAATGGTGTGGGAATGTGGCTTAGTGTTTGAGTACCCCTGGGTTTGATCCAGTTACTGGTACCCAAAACAAAAACAATAAAACAAATCAACAAAACAAAACAAAACCCCAACAACTAAATGGAAATGATAGAATAGAAAATTATAATGACATTTTATAATGAAAATTATAAAAATGTCAGATGAATTTAATAGATTATAAGAAGATAAATAATATCTTGCTGCATTCATGGATTAATAACTATTTTCCAATCAAATGTATAGGAAAAAATTGAAAAAAATTAGAGCCTTAGGGATCTATATGAAAACACTAAATTGCATAATAATAATTTTCAAAATGTAAAAGTCTTCAAAACAATTTGGGAAAATGTTAAAGCAATACTAAAATTATTTTCATGATAAAGGAATGATGATATCGCTTGCCTTTTCCACTCCTTTTATGAGTATACAGTAAGACTCTCCAGACACTACCTGAGTGATATCACAACAGATTGAATGCAGAATCAAATATGAACAACTGTCTCCTATTAAGTCAGAAACAGCAGTCCACAAAATATATTTCATTCTTTATGCAAAGATTTAAATTTTTTGTCATTAAGCTTGTTATTTATGTCACGTGATATTCTTCTTATTTTATATGTCATTAAGTTTTTTATAAATTTCCCAGTTTTCATCTCTAATTCATTAAATATGAGTACATATAACCACATAAACAAATGCTCTTTAGTATTCTTAAAATTTTTAAATAGTGTGAAGGACTATTGAGATAAAAATCATGAGAACTATTGGTTTCATGTACATGTTACTAGAGTACAGAAAGAAGAAAATATAATGACAATAGACATAAAAATTTGAAGAAGTAGTGCTTGAAAACAAATTGGATGAAAACAGTGTCTTAAAATTTAAAACAAAAGAAATAAAACTAAACAACAGTAACAAACTGTTAGTCCCAAGTAAGAAAAATCTAACATAAATCATCAGAGTCAAATTGCTGGAAATCAGTGCTAAGAAAATTCTAAAAGATGCCTTATTTTTTTTTTTAAGAGAGAGAGGGAAAGTGAGTGAGGGAGGGAAAGAGAGAATCAATTTTATTTAGGTTTTCATGTGGCTTTCATTGCTCCGACACTTAGTTGTGTACGTGGTGCTGGGATTTGAACCTGCATCCTTGCGCATGCCAGCTGAGCCACCGCTCAAGCCCCAAAGGTGCCCTATTTAAAAAAAAACACTTTCCGTACACAGAAAGAAAGGATAGGAACAACTAACTGAATGCTGACATCTCATCTTAAACAATACAGGCTGAGAGAATTGAATTATATTTTTAAATGTAAAAGAAAAGTTATTCTGTGTCAATACAGGTTTCTATATGCAGCAAAAATAGCCCCTAAAAGTAAAAAGGAAATAAAGGTATTTTAAGACCAAAAAAATAAATTTGGAATTTTTATTGTTAGCATACTTATACTACAAGATAGTTTTAAAAAAGCATTTAGGTTCAAAGAGCATGATATAAAAAATTAATTTACATCCTCAGGTAAGGAATAAAAGGTGCCAGGTATTGGAAATTAGTATATTAATATAAATATCTTTTTCTTCATAATTTAGATTTACTTAAAAGAAAACTATTTAAATATGTGTACTGACATCATAGAGTGTTAATGCATATGTAGAAAAAAAGAATAATCACATTAAAGGCATGAGAAGATTAACAAAATTATGAGAACATTCTTAGGAAATAGAAAGTATAATGAGTCAGACGTGAAGTGCAAAATGAAAGAAGTATAAGACTGACTGCAAATAAAGACTGGTAAGTTAAAAATGTATGCTACTGTTTCTGTATCAACCATCAAAAAATTAAAAAGTATAAAAATTACCAACAAAAAAAGTGAAATTGAGTCATGAAGAGATTTGATAACCCTAAAATAATGCAGGAAAAAAAAACAGAATTTAACAAAACTAAACAAATGAAAATTAAATGATGTCAGACTTAAACTTCAACTGATCAATAATTACATCAGATGTAGACACACTAAACACCTTAATTAAAAGACGGATGTTTTTGACTGGGAAAAACAAGTCAGGTTCACCTTACTTTCTACTTTAAAGAACAAGACAAGATAAATGTAAAAGGAAGCAAAAGACATACATGTAAGCAATAATATAAGAAAGCTGGCATAACTATACAAAATCATAGAGTAGACTGGAGACAAAGAATAGTACAAGATGCACACAGAGATGTTACATAATGATTAAAATTAATTTACTAGCAAGATAGAACAATTCTAAATATATACATATATCTTTGATCACAGAGCATTAAAATTCATGAAGAGTAATAAACAGAGCTGCACAAATCAGTAGTAATAGAGATATTTTAACATTCTTCTCAGTAATTGATAGAAACACACAAACTTGTTAAAGATCCAGAAGACTTATATAAGAATATCCACCCTCCTTATGTAATTGGCACTTGTAGAACTATATCCAACACCTACAGCCTCCATATTCATTTTACATGAAACAATCACCAAAATGGCTCATCTTCTCTGTCATCAATGAGTGTGAACAGAATTGAAAATATTGCCATCTTATAGAGTTGTTCTCTGAGCACAGTAGAATTAAATTAAAATCAAAGTGATGGAATATCTAGAAAGTCTCCAAATTTTTTGAAATAGTATGACGTATAAACTAATTCATGAGTCAATTAAAATTACAAGACACGTTAAAAATACTTTGCAACTAATAAAACTGAAAAATATAACATTTTGAATTTTGTGGGGTGCAGCTTAACAATACTCTAAACAAAATTTGTACCTTTAAATGTCTAGTCTATATTAGAAAAAGGTTTAACATTAACACTAATTATTTGCTTCAATCTTACAGAAAAAGAAAAAGAAAATAATCCCAAAGTACATAGAAGAGAATTAATAAAGGTAAGAAAAGCAACAAATAGGATACATATTCATGAAGAAAATTAATAAGAACTAAAATGGGTTTTTTGAAATGATAATGAAATTTATAAATCTCCGACAAGAATTGTTGATGGAAAAAAAATAAAGAAACCAAATAACCATTATCATAAATGCAAGTGAGAATATTAATATATAAACTATAGGATATCAATATATAACCAAAAGAGTAAAGTATACTTATCCTAAAGAATAGTAGGAAATAATAATAAAGAATTGTATAATAATCTAAATATGATGAACATTGTTATGTCAATAAATTTTACAACTTACATGAATGAAATGGACAGATTCCTTGAAACTGAATTGAGAGGAAATAAAATATTTGAAGTTTTATTTATCTCTAAAATATTGCCTTTTTATGTTGGTGATCACTTACTTTCATTTCCATTCACATTGTTTTAAATTGGTTCATTATAGTTATACAAATTGATGGGATTTGTTGTTACATATTCACATGCACACAATATAACAATACAACCCAGTATCCCCCCCCCAGCATTTCCCCGCTCCTCTCTACCTCCCACAACTTGGTCCCTTTGCTCTACTGATCTCCCTTAGATTTTTAGGAGATCCACCCCCAGCTTTGTTTTCTTTTTTCTTCTCTTCCTTCTGCACATGAGAGAAAACATATGACCCTTAACCTTCTGAGTTTGACTTATTTCACTTAACGTGATGGTTTCTAGCTCCATCCATTTTCCTGAAAATGCCATTTCATTTTTCTTTATGGCTGAATAAAACTCTGCTGTTTTTCTATACCACATTTTCTTTATCCATTCGTTCATTGATGGACAGACACCAAGACTGGTTTCATGGTTTGACTTGTGCTGCTATGAAGATAAGTATACATGTACTCTGTAGTAATATGACTTTAATTTTTCTGGGTAAATACTGAGGAGTGGTGTAGCTGGGTCGCACAGTGGTTCCATGCCTAGTCTTTTGAGGAACCTCCATACTGATGTCCATAGCATTTGTACTAATTTACAGTCCCACTTTTGGATGAATTCAACCTACTGTTATATTTCTGCAGTTGTTGTCTGGGATTTTGATGTTATATCCAAAGTATCAACACCCAGACCAGTGTCAAGAAGCTTTTTCCTTATGTTTTCTTCTATTAGTTTTATAGTTCCAGGTTTTATGTTGAAGTCTTTAATTCATTTTGAGGACTGGGGATGTAGCTCAGGGGTACAGTACTTGTCTGGCAGGTGCAAAGTCTTGGGTTCATTTCTCAGCACTGCAAGAAAACAGAAGTTTAATCCTTTGAAGTTAATTTTATATACCCTATTGAGATAAGAATCCAGTGTCTGCATAGCAAAAGGAAAACATTCCACTGAGTGAAATTATGGAGTGGGAGAAAAAATGCTGCAAAATAAATATTTGGTGTGGAGTTAGTATATAAAATGTGTAAGGAACTTGAAGAACTCAACAACCACAAAAATCTGATTAAAAATGGACTAAGAACCTTATTTAGCTTCTTAGGTTCTTCACCATGGAAGACACACAAATGGCTAACATACATGAGAAGGTGGTCAACATTTCTAATCATCAGGAATCATCAGGAAAATGCAAATCACAATCATAGTGAGACATTCTGCTTGTTACAATGGCGATTATCAAAAAGACGAAAGATGACCAGTGTTGGCCGAGGTGTTGTGGACTGGGGTGGGAATGTAAATTGGTAGAGCCATGATGGAAAACAGGAAGAAGGGTATCAAAAATTAAAAATAGAACTATCATTTAATTCATCAGTCAAATTTTGGATTATATCCACAGGAAATTGAGTCAGTATTTTTTAATGTTTATTATTGTATTATAGTTATACGAAATAGTAGAGTCATTTTGACATAAGCTGCTCCATTTCAGTCGCTAGTACTTTGTCTTTCTGTCATTTCCTCCTGCCCCCTCCATCCCCCTTCCTCGACTTGTCTTTCTTCTACTTATTTGTCATTTTTTAAATTGGTGCTTTATAGATACACACGAGGGTGGAATTCACTGTGGTATATTCATTTATGTGCCCAGTGTAATTTGGTCAATTTCATCCTGCACTTCCTCTCCCCTTCAATTCCCTTCCTCTACTCCTCGGCTCTCCCTTCTATTTTCATGGAATACCCTTTTTTCTCTCCTTATTTTGCTCTAGCTTCCGTGTGAGAGAGAAGCCCTTGGGCCCTTGATTATCAAGTTGGACTTAGTTCACTTCACAGGGCATTCTTCCATTCCATCCAATGACCAGCAAATGCTGCCATCACATCGCATCCTTCTTTATGGCTAAGTAGAACTCCAATATGCACATATACCACATTTTCTTAATCCGTCATCTATTGGCAGGCACCTGGGCTGGTTCCATAATTTGACTATTGTTGAGTGGTGCTGCCAAAAATATTAATGTGCCTGTATCATTACAGTGTGCTGATTTTAGTTCTTTTGAATAAATACCAAGGAGTGGTACAGCTGGGTCATATGGTAGTTCCGTTCCTTGTCTTTATTTATGTATTGGTTCTTTTTAGATATACATGATATTAAAACAGTCCCAGTTTTTCTCTTTCACCTCCCTTACTCCCACCCCCTGTTCTTTTTTGATATACATGACAATAAAATATACATTGACATAATTATAAAAGCTTGGAGTATACCTTGTTCATTCCTTATATTTTGAGGAATATTCATACTGCTTTCTAGAGTGGCTGTACCAGTCTGCAGTCCCACCAAAAATGTACATGTGTATCATTTTCCTCCCATCTCACCAGAATTTATTTTTATTTGTGTTCTTGATAATTGACATTCTGACTGGAGTAAGATGAAATTTTTTTTAAAAGAGAGAGGGACAGAGAGAGAGAGAGAGAGAAAGAGATAATCAATTTTATTAATTTTTCATGTGGCTTTTGTTGCTCCAACACTTCATTGTGTATATGGTGCTGGGGTTTGAACCCAGGTCCTCTCGCATGCCAGGCAAGCACTGTAATTGCTGAGCCACTGCTCCAGCCCCTACCATGAAATCTTAGTGTAGTTTTGATTTGCATTTCTCTGATTGACAGAGATGTTGATAATTTTTTTCATATATTTGCCATTTGTGTTTCTTCTTTTGAGAAATGTCTATTTAGTTCTTTTGCCCATTTTATTTTAGTGTTAAGTTTTTTAGTTCTTTATATATTCTAGATATTAATCCTCTGTGGGAGAAGTAATTGGCAAAGATTTTCTCCCATTCTGTAGATTCTCTCTTCATACTCTTGTTTCTCTTGCTGTGCAGAAGCTTTTAAATTTCATTCAATCTCACCTATTGATTCTCTGCAGAAGACTTCTAGAGTTAATAAATTCAGCAAAGTAGCAGGATACAATATCAACATACAAAAATCAGCAGCTATCCTATACTCCAATAATTAATCTATTGAGAAAGAAATAAGAAAATTGCCTAATTCACAATGAACTAAAAAACAAACAAACAAAACTTTGGAATAAATCTAACCAAAGAATTGAAAGACCTCTATAATGAAATCTATAGAACACTGAAGAAAGACATTGTAGACCTTAGGAGATGGAAAGATCTCCAATGTTCTTGGACAGGCAGAATTAATATTGTCAAAATGGCCATACTACCAAAATCACCATACAGATTCAATTCAATCCCCACCAAAATACTAATGGCAGTCCTAAAATTCATTTAGAAAAATAAGAGACCTAGAATAGCCAAAGCAATACTGAGCAAGAAGATCATTGCTAGAGGCATCACCGTACCTGATTCAAATTACACTACAGAGCTAGAGTAACAAAAACAGCGTGATATTGACATCAAAATAGAAACAAAGACCAATGAAATAGAGACGAAACCACCTAAGATATCTGATACTCAACGAAGGTGCCAAGAATATGTGGTTGAAAAGATAACCTTTCTAACAAATAGTGCTGGGAACACTGATTATTCATATGTAGAAGAATGAAACTAGAATTGTCTTTCACCTTGCACAAAAGTCAACTGACAGTATCTCAAAAACCTAGGCATTAAACCAGAAACTTTGCAAGTGCTAGAAGAAAACAGGGTCAACATTCCAGCATATTGGTACAGGTACTGACTTTCTCAACAAGGCACATACAGCTCAGGAAATAAAACCAAGAATCAATGAATGCAATCAGCGTCTTGAAGATACATATGCACCTCTATGTTCATTACAGAGTGATTCACAATCTGCAAGATATGAAAACAACCTGTATCCATCCACAGATGAATGAACAAATAAAATGTGAAATTGGTCTGTCTATATGTGTATGCATACGTACATCTGCCTAGACACACATATTCATATGTATGTATGGCAGTTCTGCCATTTGTGACAATGTGGATGAACCTGGAAATGATTATCCTAAGTGAAATAAATTAGACACAGATAAATAATTCATGATCTCACTTATACATGGAACCTAAAAAGTCAAAATTATGAAAATTGAATGGAGAATGGTGATGGGGAAATGGAAAGTGATGGTCAAAGGGTACAAAGGCTCAGTTATGTGGAATGAGTGAGATGAATGCACTCTTATCCCATTCTTGAAATTTGCCAGCAGAATTGATCTTAAGTGTTTTCAACACAGGCTGTGGTTTACATAAATGTCCCCCAAAGGTCCCCTTATTAAAGGCTTGATCCCAGGGTGGTGCTGTTGGAAGGTGGCGAGCCTTTAAGTGGTCTGGCCTTGTAGAAGGTCCTTAGGCCCTTGGAGGTGTGCCCTTAAAGGGATTGTGTGCCTCTGGTGACTTCCTCTTTCTCTTTTGCTCCCTGGCCATGATGTAACCAGATGTTGTTCTATCACGAGCTCCTACTATGATGTGCTGCCTTGACACAGGCCCAAAGCACAGAGGTAACTGATCATGAACTGGAACCTTCTGGATGGTGAGTCAAAGCAACTCTCTCTGTACATTGGTTATCTTGTTTATGTCATGATTATAGAAAGCTAACATCCCACAAAGAAAGAAAAACGGTAAAGCTATGTGAGGCAGGATATGTTCATTAGCTTGATTGTGGTAATCATATCACATTATGTAGGCACACAGAAACAGAATGGTGTTGTCTACCTTAAATAGATACAATTTTTATTTTCAACCATACCTTCATAAAGCAGGAGAAAATATAAAAGAATTGAATTTATTATAAAAAAATCTTCCCATAAAAGAGATTCCACGCTGAGATGAATTCACCAATGAATTCTATCAAACATTTATGAAAGCAATAACAACAATATTACATGAACTTTTCCCAAAAATACAGGAGGAGGGACTGCTTCCTAACATACTTTATTAGGCTGGCATAACCCTGATATTAAAAGTTGACAACACCATTAGAAGGAAAGGAAATTACAGACCAATATCTCTTATGAACACACAAACCAAAATACTCAACAAAATATTAACAAATTGAATTCAGCATTATATAATGGGTACCTCCCATATTACAGAAATGTGTCAACATTGAAAAATTAATCAATATAATTTAATGCTTCGTAGAATAAACTAGAAAAATCATAATCATCTCAAGATACAGAAAAAGGAATCTGATAAAATCCAAAACCCATTCAGGCTGAAAAAAAAGAAACCTCAGTAGCTTATAAATAGAAGGAAACCTTATAGTGAGAATCCATGGAAATTACATAGCACCCATTTATTAAAATTCTTAAATACTGAGTGCTTTCTCCCAAGAGTGAGAGCAACTTATGACCCAGGTATCCCACACCTGGGTATTTTCCCAAAAGAGTTAGAATCAGCATATTATAGAGATACAGCTTCATCAATGTTTATAGCAGCTCAATTTACTATAGCTAAACTATGGAACCAACCCAGATACCCCTCACTGGACGCGTGGATTCAAAAACTTTGGTACATATATACAATGGAATTCTACTTGGTTATTAGAGAAAACAATATTATGGCTTTTACAGCCAAATGGATGGAGATGGAAAGAAAAGTATGCTAAGTGAAATATCCCAATCTCAGAGACTCAAGGGCCGAATGTTTTCTCTCATTTGTGGAAGCTAGAATACAACCGGAAACAATGTGATAGATGGCTAAGCTAACAATTACCTCAACATGTATGAATTTTTGCACAAACAGGGGGAACCTGGCCTAGGATGCTGGAAGACGTAGAGAGGGGGGGTGGGGAGAGAGGGAGTACGGGGGAATCAACTCAAAGGGAAACCTCCGACCTCTATGACAAGTCCAATTCACATGGAGGTTTAATAGGGGGAAACCTGGAACCATGGGGAACTCAAGGGGGGAACATGGAACCATGGGGAACTCAAGGG
>PVKS010000686.1:147913-177317 GCA_004027875.1 Aplodontia rufa | reverse complement strand
TCCTATTTCCATTTCCTCATCTGCACAATGAATTTAACAATAAAAATAACTACCTTGTAATGTTTGGGGATTTAACAATCTAGTACAAGTGAAGAATTTGGTTTATAAGGTTGTATACAGCAAATTATAGCTATTATTACAAAGTAAAACGTGAAGACTGAGACTTTGTTCTACTCATTTGCGTACTGCTTTTCCCATTAACCATTCTACTGAAAATTGATTAGTTTATCAACCTAGAATAAATTCAACCTAACCAAGAATAAAGAAAAATTACATTTATTTGGGGCCAAAAGGAATTGCAATCCGGGGAAACACAGATTCAAGCGTTCTTGAAAATGAGCTCTGAAATTTTACAGAATGATGACTTTAAGCCACTTGGGGTTGGGAATTATATTGCCTGTTAGTCAAGAAAGTTAGTGTTGGCAAAAGCGAAAATATCTTATAAGCAAGGAACTGGGTGAGGTCCCAGGACTTGGGAGTTTGGGGAGTGGGGTCTTCTGTAAAAAAGGTCACAGAGGTTAACAATTCTTCAAAGGTCAGCTCACATCTGAAGAATGACTGTGTGCAGTCTGTTCAAAGGTTTAGCTGCATGAGAGCTCCCAACTCCATTTTAAGTGCCCTGAACCTATGCTACTCGATTTTAACTTTTTTCTGTGACAGTTTTCATTCATTTGTCTTCAAGGGGTGTGCCTAATCCAAGAAATACTGATCAACTAATCAAGTGACTAATAGAATGCAATGATTTATCTGGATTGATAGTTTCCTAACATTTTCAGGGAGCAAAATTAACCATGATAATTTCACTTTTTCCTCTTTAATTGGAAGAAAATCTCAAATTGCCTAGAATATTTGAGTCCTGTTCTGTTGAGTAAATTCTACTACTCTTATTGCTCTGATTTATTTCATGCAAGCTCTGGGTTTCTCAGACTTTTTCAGAAAAGAAACCTTTTTATATTTATCAAGTATTGAAGTGCTTATTATGTCTGTCACATTACTGGGGGACCTAAAGACGTATACAATAGTTTATTATCACCAGCAGGAGTGACACAATGTGAACATGAGCAAATGACAATACAAATTTTAATTTTAGTTAAAATTTTAATTTTAGTTAAAGCACTTTAGCATTAAGTGCTTCAGAACTACATTGGCAAGCATAGAAGAATTTAGGAAAGTTTTATTCACAAAGTAAGATTTGTGTAATACACTCAAGAAAATATAGGATTTCTGCTGAATAGGAGATGTGGAGAGAGTTTAATGAACTGGAAGATCTCTTCTTTAGAAATAGCTTCCCCACCTCTGTCTCAGGCTCCTCCAAGCCACCACCTTAATTAATATTTTAAATAACCTGCTTCACTTTGCAGCTTCACTGAAATTCCACCAAGTAGGAATACACTTGGAAAGGACAGCACCATAAGTTTCTCACCCCACGGGATGATTTAGTTAGTTTTTTAAGGTCAATTGCCATGTCTGCAGATAGTTCCTTCAAGTTGCCTGGTAGAGGGCTTGGGCTGCAGAAGACGACAATGAAAATAGCTTTCCTCTATTTGGTTTATTTAATCAAATGATTTTTTAATCTAACCAGTTACTGAGATCAATAGGACAATTATTCAAATAAAGAAGGGGAAACACAACAGGGAATTTGAGAGTATGGAGTAATTAAGTGTCTAGAGAGCTTTAGATGGGCTACTACATTTGGGAATTTGAGGCAAGCAGAGGATAGCAGGATCGTCCTCCTTGCTTAAGAGCAGGAAAAGACTCTGCCAAGAGTGCGAGGTCAGAACGGACATGGTAATGAGCAGATACTGAAGACAAATATAGTCTTTTGTGCTGAGAGATACAATGAAGGGAATAAGGCAAAAGGCATGAGGAAGAGTGACGGATTCATGTGGAGTAATAGTGAGAGATAAATTTGGAAAGATAGCACTGGTCTGTTAAAGTGTGGGCATCATACTAAGGAACCTGGATTTCATCTTCTATGCAACTGAAAATGCACTTAGTTGTTCTACTTATATCCCACAGCTTTAAATTCAGCTAATGGGAATACTTTGCAGATATGCTGCAGTGTTTTGGGGGAAATGATGGTGGTTGGTGTAATTTTCCCCTTCTCCCATTCCTGTAATTAGTTAGAACAAGGAAAAAAGACACAGGAGAGTTAGGAGTAGAGAAACATGTTCAACAAAACCGGAAGGATGCCATCAAAGAAACACTACATGAAAACTAACAGATTTCTTTGATAAATAACTGGAATTTTTAAAAAGGACAGGAAATTTAGCAGACATAAAAGTCAAAACAACCAAATGCAGTATTTTAGATGAGGGGATTTTAAATGTGTACTGGAAATTAGATAAACTAAACAATTACTATTTTATTGGTTGTGGTAATAGCATTATGTTAAAAATTTTTCCAACTGTTAGAGATACACATTGATATATTTATAAGTGTGGCAATGTCTGAAATATGCCTTAAAGGGATCACATTTCTCTCTTCTTCCAAGCTGGTATTAAGAACAAAATATTGGCAATATTTTCTACCTTTGAAACTTGCTGCTGGAATCTGATTTTCATTATTCTGTCTCCTATGAAATGTTTGAAGATGTCCATGGCAGGCCAAGTGTTCTGTTTTAACACATGAAAGTGTATGGGGTCTTGTAGAATCTTAGGGACTCAACAACTCTCTGCTCATCCTCTTGGATAAGCATCATTCAAGAGACTTTTCCATACCATTTAATACTCAGAGCATTCATACAGAAAGTTGAGATCAGTTTCTTCTGACATGGAGGGTGCCAGGGGCTTTTGCTCTCTCACCAGAGGATCAGAGCAGAGCTAATTCATAGAAGTTTCAGGTTTTGCATCTGGCTCCTAGAAAGTCTCCTTAGGGTGCGTAACAGAGACAAGCTTATATTTTACAATGTTGCGAAATACAAAAGTACAATTTCATGAGCTGAGGGGCAAACTGATTCAACATGATGTGCAGAGAATTTTTGAAAAAACCAAACCTCTTCCTTTTATTAAATGTGTACTTCTAGGCATAGATTCAATGCAGTTATATTGGCTGATAAATGATCACAATGAGATACCACTATACACTGACTACAATGGCTGAAATTTTTTAAAGTAAGAAAAAACTTTAAAAAAAAAGTGTAACCAGAACTGTCAAAGATTGCTGATAGGAATGTGAAATAAGGTAGCTACTTTGAGAAAGAGGTTGGAAAATTCCTATAAAGTTAAACACACACTTAACATACAAGCAGATATGCCACTCATAACACTCCCACAAAAAGTGACTATAAGAGAAAAGAAAACATGTGCTTACAAAAACCTTTGTTCAATGCTTATAGCAGCATTGATACATAATCTCTTCCAAATAAAAGCTATCGAAGTCTTTCAACTGGTGAATGGAGAAATGAGTGGTGTTATAACCATACATGAAATAATACTTAGTTGAAAGTAAATCAAAACAAACTAACAAACTACTAATATATATAACAATATGGTTGGATCTTAAATGTTTTTTGTGGTTTTTTTTTTTTTTTGGTGGTACTGGGGTCTGCACCTAGGACCTCAAGACCTAAATAGAGCCCTCACAACCTCCCAAATGTTCTACCACTGAGCTATACCCTCTATCTCTCAAATGTATTTTGCTATGTAAAAGAAACCAAAGTCAAAGGGTTATATAATATATGTTTACATTTATATGACATTCTGGAATAGCAAAAACTGAAGGAACAGCAGAACATCTGTTGCTAGGGTATGGAGGTAAAGAGACACATTGATTATGAAGAAGAACTGTTAGAGGGGTCTCAGTCTCTTTGGGCTGCTATAACAAAATACTTCAGACAGAGTAATTTGTAAACAACAGAAATTAATTGTTCACCAGTAGACTGGGAGATCTAAGATCAATGTGTTAGAGGATTGGGTGCCTGGTGAGGACCTGTTTCTCCTAAACGGCACTTTCTAGCTATGTCCTCACATGGCAGAGGGACATACAGGCTCCCTAAAGCCTATTTAATAAGGTACTCATTTCATTAGACAAAGAGGTAGACAGCTCTCATGACCTAATGATCACCCAAGGACCCACCTCTTAATATTACCACCTTGGGAATGAGATTGCAAAATAAAAATTTTGGGGGGTTTCCAAGATGGTGAACTTCAGGAAGTTCACCTTCAAATGACTTCAAGAAGTCATTTGGCTCTATGACTGGATGAAAAAACTCTGGGATAGTTCCATTGCTGTGAGGTGCATTTAGGGGAAAAACATAATAAAAATTTTGGGAGCTCCAAACATCCAAAACACAGTGAGGGCAATGGAAATGTTCCGTATCTTGATTGTGGTGGTGGTTGTACAATTCCATGTTTGTCAATACTTTAGAACTACACACTTTTACAAAGGGTAGACTTTATGAATATAACCTAAGACTCCATAAACCTGACTGAAACTATGTATAAAACCCTCAAAGAGCACATTCTCAGTTTCTCACACTAGATCCTCATCTTTCCTTGATTCTTTATATGAAAAACTTTAATGACTGCATGATATTCTGTCATATGGATAAAATGTCACTGACATACCAATTCTTCTAGTTAAACATTTAGGCTATTTTTCTGTCTTTCATTGTAATAAATAAAAGTTAAATAAAATAATAAATGATAAACTATTATTTTCTCCACTGACATGCTAACCTGATTGGGAATATTTTGTTAGATCTTTGTACTTGATATTCATACTTTTGAACTTGGTCTAGTAGAGTATACGGAAACAAGAAAAATATGATCAAAATAATCGTAGTTTTCAGGAATGTTGTAGATTTCTATTTTTATGCCCAAAATTTGTAGATTAAATTTTGTGGAGGAAATAAGAGTGCAGAGTATTGCCAACTGAAAAATAAATCCTATCAACAATATTCAAAAAGCCTAGGTAGACTAGGGTTAAGCTGTCTGAGAAACAGAATAATATTTTTTATGGGTATTATTTCCTGATGAGAAATATCAGTTCTTACAAACCAGAGTGCTGGTGGCTAATTTGCACTCTGGCCTAAGGCTGCTTTTATGGATAACGGTGGCTCTGTGTGCAGCCTTGGGAGTTGTAATAATGGCTTGTACAAGAGATGTGTCAAGCAAGGTTGAAAGTGTAGATATCTTCATTGATTGTTTTAAATTCCATCTTTGACTTTGCATGGCATGTGGAGCTAAAATCTGAATCACTTCAGATTTTAAAATACAAAACTCCAGTCCTTTCAGAACATGAGTCATGCTACCAAACCAAGTCTCCATAAAGGTCTTTAATTAGGCCATCCCCAAATAGCAAGAGCACCATTGTCTACTTTATTAACATAAAATTTCTTTTGCAAAACTTCTTTAATGTACAATAGGGGAGAATCACTGGGTAAAGATGGGTAGATAGGATTGGAAAGAGGAGACATAGAAATGGAAAAAAATAAAAGCAGAATCAGATTATAGTTTATCTCAAGGTGCTTGTTTTAGCTTCACTTTATGAAACTTCAACTCATTACCATTTCATTTTTTAAAAATCTGCCTTTGCTATGGACCTGTACCACTAGTGAGAATATTTCTTTATTAAGATTCTCTGTGTGTCCAAGCATTTTTAATGACCCCATTGCCATGGCACCATCTGGACACCTGACATTTTCAAAACAAACATTTCCGCGTAATTGATGAATTCTTTCTTAGATGGCTCTTCCGCAGGACTGACTATGATACATACAGGCAGCCCTCATTCCAATTTAAACTTTGCTAAGCAGAAATATCACATTTAGCAAATTAGTATGAGTGTATTCTAAGGAAAACTGAACCTGTAGAGGCTCTCTATAACAATAAGAGCAATGGAACCAGGAGAAATAACCTGGTGGATTTCGGTCACAGCAGACTCACTATGGAGAGGATACAGGGAGATGTCAGTATTGTAGGTGAGCTGTACATTACCATACACACAGCTGCAGCAAAGATTGCTCTGGTAATAAATGACCTATCCTTTGAACAGCCGTGATTATCCTGCCTTCTACAAGTGGACATTCTTTTAGCTAATACTATCTTAAACTGCCAAAGGTTTTGGAGAAAGGTGGGAGGATTAATTCTAAAAGGCATCTGTTATTTATGAAGCACTTTGATTCACGCATCCCTCCATTTACATAATCAACAGGAATGTATTGCATATAACTATATGCAAACACTATTATACATTCGGAGTTGCGGTAAAAAGTGTAACAGAAAATACCCCTACATCTTTGATTCTTCAGTTCCACTTTGGTCCTGGGTGAGGTTTGGTAGAAGGTTGTAGCCGTTAAGCTGTCTGTCAATTTGTGAGTTACATATTATTTTGCAGATCAGGAAACTGAGAGGCAGAAAAACTAAGTAACTTGGACAAGGTCACATGACTAGTAGGTTTATAGACATGGCATTAATATTTACATCCCCAACATGGTACTTTTTGCAGAGTCAGGAAGCTCATGTCTGGTAAGCACCTCCCTCCTTGTTTACTTTAGGCCCCTTGAGATAAATGGGACCATATTATATTCAATACTTAAAACTCAAGATTTGGACTTAGAAATCATAACTTTATGGAAAATTAGGGGAACATAGGGCTCAGATCTTCCATCAGGTTAATTTCAGCTCTTTAAGGACTTGGATAGGATTTTTGGACTACCATTTTGAACCACATAGCTGTTGTTGGAAAAATTGCATCTAGAGTTCTTAATGTGTGATTTATAAGTCTGCTTTTACCAACCTGCTCTTTTGATTTCTTACCCTCTTATTTCTAAAATCCACATTTCCGTACTAGTTTGGAGCTCATGCCATCATGAATAAAATAGGAACAAGGCACATTTTTTTCTTTATTTTCCTATCATTTTTAGAATTGTTTTCCCCCAATGAGCATCTGTCTAGTTCCTGCCCACGTGGATCCTGGTGTGCAATAATTGATTGCAATCACCAGTACACTGTGTATATATGTGTGGGAGTGGGTGGGTGGGAAGTGTAAGCCCCTATACCACATTTGAAACTCTCATCAAATTTCTGTAATCATTGTAATTAAACTTTTCCCCTTGTTTTACAAGATTAGCAATGCCTGATTCACAATACTTCATACTACATAGTATATAGAAGATAGAATGTTTCTTTCCTCCAAATGACCAGGGAAATGGTTAAAGGCTGAAACAAAATGCACCATATAAAGAAGTATTTACCACAAGATTTTTTCAGAAAAATGACAGTTGTAAAGTTGAATATTAAGAAGGCAATAATGCATACCAAAAATTGCGATGTAAAAATTCGTATAGCGAAAAGAATGAAATGAAAGGCAAGTAATGATCAAGCCAATAGTCAGCTCATACCAAAGAATGATTTGCGAAATAAAATTTAAAGGAAAGCTATATTGATAATAGTGAAAAATTAAAATTAATTATTCTATCATATAAATATATTTTGCCATCTTTGGAAGTTATGCCTGTCTTTTATAATTAAGTATATGTCTAGAGAGGTAGAGAATTTATAGCTCAGTAGTAGACCTATACAAATAGAATTGTCCACACCAATACTAAGATCCTCTGTAATGTATAATTTATATTATTTAATGTTTTATATATAACTAGACTCCTTTTCTAATCTTAACAGTTTACTTTTTGGACATAATCTGGTTGCTGGGCTTCTGCTTATTTCTTTTTACCCTGATCTCTGATTTGGAAATCTGTTTGATATCCAGCTCCCTGTAGGGCTTGAGGAAGTGGATTTTGCTTGATGGACTCTTTCCAAGAGATTAGAACCCTGATCCTCCCATTCTATCAAGGAAGTGTCTCTGTTATACATTTTGTGTCTGTGAGCCTTCTTGTATCCCTCCCTCTTTTGACTTTGACCTCCTGTTCCATCTTCCAGCAATATTGGGGACTGAACTCAGTGGCACTCTTACCACTGTGCTACATCCTCAGTCCTTTGAATTTTATATTTTGAGGCAGGGTCTTGCTAAGTTGTTGAGTGTTCCACTGAGCTGTTGAAGCTGCCTTTGAACTTGCCATCTTCCTGTTTCAGCTTCCCTAAGTTGCAAAGATTACAGGTGTGGCATCATGCTGGGCCTCCTTAGATTTTTAAGGTTACTTTCAGTGGCAAGTCAAAACCTGTTCTTCCCAGATTGCTAGAGCCTATTATATATTCAAGAATTTTGTGAACAGAGATCTGGTAGGAAATCTGTTAGAGTGGAAATGTTTAAAACAAAACAAAACAAAATCATAACATGCTTTTTATCCCTGGAAATTTTGCTTATCAACACACCACTGGATCATTGTGCCTTTCAGAATACAGTAGGTGACTCTGGACTCCTGGGTCATGAACTATTATTGAAATATTTACTTTATATCATATTCTACTGAACTGTGCCCCCGTACTTTGAGCTACCTTACTTTAAAGTGACTACTTCACCCCAGTAAGGCACTGTAGTTCTGGATCCTGGTTCCTTCAATGTTTTCTCTATTGCAATAAGAGCAACTGAGACTGGAACAGCAAAATCTAAAACTCTGACTGTCTCTAGAAAACTCTAGATAGTCTGTCTCTTCCATTTGGGTCTGTCCTTCTGTAATGGAGGCCTCCCTCTGCTAGTCTATACTATTAAAATATACCTATTTGTATTCTAGACTCTCCATTGCTAAAGTACAGCATGAGACTAGAAACACCTATTGTCCTTTAAAATAAATACTTTGACTATGATTTTGCAAGTATACACTTCAAGGGAGGTTTGCTAAGACTTGAGTGATCCTGTGATGGTGATTCACAACTGGATGCACATATACATTTTTAATATCCTCATATAATGCTAGTTAAACAGTTTTTTTTTTACTAAACTGTATCAGGAGGTATTTTTATTCATGCAGAGTAAGTAAATTGTGTATGACAGGCGGAGCTGGGCTTTGATAGCACCATTGGCAAGAAAATTGGTTAATTACTTATTACTTTAAACAGAATCTCAATAATGCCCAATATGTGTTTGTGAACTGGCCTGAATAAAATATCTAGCAAAAGGCTTTTCTCTTACTGAGGTAATTAAAGATGTATCTATATTAGTAAAAAATCAGAAAAATCACATTATGCACATGTCTGATCACATCATAACATGAAGGAACATGCCTATGCATGAGCTGTTGAGTGATTTTGTTGCCTTTTGAAGAAGTTGTCTTCTTATTGGTCCTCTGTTCATTGCATTCCTACATAGACCTAATCTCTTATCTAGGTGTCATCCAACTGCAAATCATTTGCTACATTGCAAAGACCAATATTGAGCATGTATGAGCTTATGTTGGTCCTTCAGATAAATATTGCTAAGTTCTTATAGATTTTGACTCCCTACATATTGTAAGTTCATTGTTTAAAATAATTAACATAAACAGCATTTGCCATCCATAACTCAAAATATTGTTGTTGTTATTATTATTATTATAATTGCAGTACTGTGGACTGAAATTAGGAACACTCTACCACTGAGCTACATTTCTGAACCTTTTTATTTTGTGACAGGGTTTAAGTTGCCCAGGCTGGCCGTGTATTTAGAATCCTCCTGCCTCGGTCTCTAGATTAGCTGGAATTACAGGCATGTACCACCGCACTCAGCTCAAAAATGTTTCAATAGTCAATATCGTTTTTGTTAGTATAATTTTTAATTTAGGATGTATTCACATTATCTTAATCCTTTTTAAAGTTTAGGAATACAACACAGAAAGCTTTAAAATATCCCTAGTTTTACTGGAAAAATTTTCATCAAATTATCATTTAAAGTAAAACCTCATACTCTCCTTCTTCTACATTTCAACCACCTCAACACAAGTCTTGTTGGAGTTCTACAATGATGACGATTCCAAATCACCTATCAGTTCTAAATACTCTGGAATTCTAAACTTTTGGCACATAACACTCTATGCCTGTTTTCTTACTTGGTTCTTGTTGGCTAAGATGATCAAGATCCGGAATGACTGCATCCATGTAATTCTTTCCAAATGTTTCCCTTCCTGACATTCTTGAGCCATATGGATCATTCCCATTTTCTAAAGGTGAAAAAGTGCCAGGAATAAAATAAATTTATGTTTGGATGATATAACCACACTGCAAATTAAGGGATGGAGGACAAAACTGCCCGTGTACAAGAGGTAGAATTGAAAATTAAACTTCCCCTGAAATCCATAAAACTCATCTCTTTTAGTGGAGCAAGAAGAGAGGAACTAGGAAGTGCACAGCACTGAGCCACAGCTCAGATTCAAAACATGTGTGTCCAGGAAAAATCAAAATAAAACACAAAAACTGGGCTTATTTTCAATGCAAGTTTTGTTCAATTGCTCAGGGCACAGGGAAGCCAAAAATGAGCTAATTTTAAGTGCCATTTACATTATCTGCCAGGTGTTGAACTCATTATAGACCACAGCATCATTTTCTGGAATCATCTATTCCTTCATTAGCTGTGCTCTCTTTATATCCTCCAGCGCATACATTTTAGTGGACCTTCAGGGAGAAAGTTCCAAATAGTTTTGTTATGGGTCTAATCTGTTTCCATTGGTTGAAATGGAAGCAAGTTTAATTAACTAGAGGACTTAATAATAGTAAGCCAGTCACAACGTGTATTGACCACTTTCTGATTGCTCAGATCATAGCTGGAAATTTTCAATGATGCAGAAGAAATGGAAAATCTAGTCTGAGTCCCAATTTCCTCTCCTGTAAAGTGGGGATAAAATAGTGACTACTTTGCCTTTTTCTTCTGAGATCAAGAAACAGCATGTGTAAGGCAAAGTAGCAGGGCATGTGGTGCATAGTAGGTTCTTTTTTTGTCAGTGTGATAGATTTTTTTTAGATTTTTTTTTATTTATAAAGTGTATATAGAGATAAAAATGAGAGGGAAACATTATCAGACCATCAATAACCAAAGTATATATACATAGTTATCCAGGGGTAATGCCCAAGCATGGATGACCACCTTGAGTTTCACCTGTTGTAGTTTCCCCCAGGAGAACTCTTGCATAAAATGGGTATCTCGTGGAGGAATAACCTCTGCTTCTGAGATGGTTTGCCTATATTCCCACTCTCTAGTATCCCAATTTTGTCCTTAATAGTCATTATTCATTAAGAACCTACTATGTAGGTTAAATGGCATAGTAGGTTCTTAATGAATAGTGACTATTACGGACAAAATTGATTTATAATTCTCACAAGTGAGAGAGGAATATCAGTATGAAATAATTGATGAACGAAATAAAAAAGTATAAAATCCACCAACATCCTGTTTGAACCACCTAATGGTCACAAATCATTTTAAAAAGTGTCTATAATTACACTTCCCTGATCCTTTTTGTAAAAAGACATTCTATGAAAAGCTAAGTATAAGAAGACTAAAAGGGCCAGGCAACAATTTCTGCTGCTCTCAGCTGTAGAGGATGATGGGGATTGCTCCCAAGGGTGCCTTTTAATAAAGTTCACTTTATTATTCTCTAATACATTTTAGCAAGCTTCACTGGCTGTAACCATGACTTTGTTAAATGAGAGAGCCTTTTTCTCTTCAAAGAAGCAAATCAAGATTTCTTATCATAATTTGAGTATGTCTGGAAGACAAATTCACACCTCTCATTGTTCAGAGGCTGGGTTCCTATTCTATACCAGTTTACTAGCTTCACCAAATGTGCAAAAGAGAAATAAAGTCACATATGGAATGATTATTTGGGAAATGTAGAGCTCTGGAATTTTCTTTACTGGACAACTTCTGGGGCATGTATCAGAATGTGCTGGGCTTTTTATTTTTCTCATCACAAATTAAATAACTTTTAATCTTCATAGAATGAAATGTATCAATGAACCATAAGACAGCTGCTGCCTCATTGAGAATGAAGCAATAGTGCAACTGAAGACTTTTTTTTTGCTTTTGTGCCTGAAGCATGTGAATTTAACTCTCAAAAGAAAGGTTGGAGATATATCCAGTTGATGATGCAATATGATTTTCAGCATGAAAGTCTGACTCATTCTAGGTTCTTCTATATTAGAAGTTTATGAGAACAAATACAAGGGTACATCATTTATGAATGTGGATTTTCCTCCTCTCTTGCAGGCAGTGGTGTTCTTCTCAAGATCGAGCAATATATACGATTTGGAAGAGAAAGTCTCTTTATGTTGGGGGAATGAATAAAGCAAAGACTTTGTACTCCCCTGGTATTTAGGAATTCAAATTTAAAGGCTAACATTATTCTGAAGAGTCATTGATTCCTAGAGCTCCATCTCTGTGAGTGACTTCCTGTTAAAATGAAGGTTGAACTCTAAATTTGTAATTCCCATTGGGCTGCCATTACCATATTTGTTTACATAATTACCTGCTGTTTTTACTCTGAAATTGGGAAAAGATATTATGTAAACATCTGCCTGCTGGTGTAATATTTATTTTAGGGAACATTGTTGATATTATAAATCAATTTCCTTGATAGTTAAAGAAAAAATTTCATACTTTTAACACAGTAAGGAATTAAGTTTACAATTCACGGAATTCAAAATGACCTATAGACATTTTTAATTTCAAAATATCTTCTTTTTTTTTATAATGGGGGAAAACACATTTATGAAGCACTAGTTATTTATTAAAAAAAGGGAGAAATGATTTTTCAGAAAAGATTGATGGGTGAAATTTATAGTTAGTACAGCTAGATAAGAATAGATAAATCTAAAGGCTTTGTCTTCCCCTCCCCCAGCAATAGAAAGCTTGGGTAGAGGAAACTGACATTTGTTGGTGCTTTTTTTTTTTTGTGGTGCTGAGGATTGAATTCAGGGCTGCTCTACCACTCTGCAAGATCCCCAGCACTTTTTATTTATTTATTTATTTTTGAGACAGGATCTTGCAAAGTTGCTAAGGCTGGCCTTGAATCTATGATCTTTCTTCTTCTATCTCCTAAGTTGCTGGGACTGCAGGCATGTGCCACCATGCCTGAAATGAATTATTTGTGAATTATTTGTAACTTTTAATGATTTGTCTATTCATAACAAGGGAAAAGTCTCGATTACCCTCTCAAACTTCTGAAAATAATACAATCAAAGGGAAAATAACACATTATACAAATATACCTTTAATACAAGTTTCTGATAAAATTTAAAGTTTACTCACCTTTTTATGTGTTTGGATATATGTATTGCATGTCTGTAATTCCTGCTACTGGGGAAGCTAAGGCAGGAGGATCGCATGTTTGAGGCCAGCTTCAGCAATTTAGTGAGAACTTGTCTCACAATAAAGAATTCTAAAGAGCTAGAGATGTAGCTCAGTGGTAAACTGCTTTGGGGTTCAATCCCAATACAAAATTAAATAAATAAAAATTAAAAATAAAAATTATAAAAAAGACTGGGCTATGTAGCTCAGTGGTAGTGTCCCTGGGTTCAATCATTGCTGCCAAAAGAAATGAATTAATTTAACTAAAGTAAATTAAATAATTTTCTCTTCACTGACTTTTTTCTTTCTGTTTAACTTTCTAGGAGGTTTCACCAACTTTATCTTTCATCTTTTCCTTTTATATTTTCCTTATTTGCTGCAATATTCCAAACACCTAGGATCTTTAAATTTTTCTCTGACTATTCTATTCTTTTTATGACATCCTCTCCTAATTTCATGAATCTAGTATTTTCCAATTCTGCTCCCTGGTTTGAATCTTTTTCATTATTATTATTTTTTTAATCTTGCAGCTGCTTCTCACGTATCTGGTGATCCTTGACTGCATCCGTGGTGCCACAAGAAGCTCTTCTGGGTGATTTTGACAACATGCATGTGGTGGAGATATGCTTGTTGGTTCAGGGCTTTATAATAGGGTGATTGGATAATGAGAGACCAATGTCTATCTATCATTATATAGCACCACTAGTGTTTGCCATAGAAGGAAAATCCAAATCCATTCCCTGTTCTGGTACCCTGGGTATAGGAGGTTCATGTCTACGAAGGATGTTTGAGCTCCCTGTCCATGATTTTTGACTAGTACCTCATCTTGGCACACATCTATTTTTTAAATGTATTTTTTTCTTGGTGCATTATAGTTTTACATAATGAAGAGATTTGTTGTTACACATTCATACATGCACACAATAAATCTGTATATTCTATAACCCCCCCCCCCTTTTCTCCTCTCCCTGATCACTTTCTTCCACTGATTCACTACCCCAGGTTATTTAAATATATTTAAAATAATTCTTTGTGACTTTTTATGCCTTGAATGTTGGCATGTAACTATTCAGTATCTCAGAGGTGCTAAGATCACCATACGGTGTTAATGTCATCCTTTATCCATCCCTATCTTCCCCTCTCCCTGTTCCTCACTTCCCTTCTCACCCCCACCACTCAACCAAGCTTCCCTCAGTTTTTTAACCCATGTTGGTGGATCTACTGTATAAGCTTGCTCTTCTTTCACCCATTCCTTTGTTTTACTTTAGCTTCCACATATGAGAGAAAACATTTGACTTTTTTTTTTTTAAGAGAGAAGGACAGTGAGAGAGAGAGAGAGACAGAATCAATTTTCATTGAGTTTTTCACATGGCTTTCGTTGCTCTGACACTTAGTTTCGTATGTGGGTGCTGGGGTTTGAACCTGTGCACTTGCGCATGCTGGGTAAGCACCGTAAACGCCAAGCCACCGCTCCAGCCCCAACATTTGACTTTTGATTTTCTGAGTTTGGCTAATTTTGCTTAGCATGATTTTCTCCATTCCCAGTCATTTACCAGCAAAGGCCATGATTTCCTTCTTTTTAATAGCTAAGTTCAACTCCTTCCTACGTATGTGTATATATCACACATATATACACCAGTTTTTGATCCATCCATCCAGTGATGTACATCTGGGTTAATTTCATAATTTAGCTATTGTGAATTGTGTTGCACATAATTTTGAAATCCTTGAATTTTAGTTCAATTTCTCTGAAGTTTTAAACTTCTGATTTCTTATTAAATCAAGGGAGATGAGATCTCATAGCTAGGTGTGAATAGGGAACTGGATCTGGTGATCTAAGCATATTCTAGAGAATTCCAAATTATCCTCCTGTTTTCAGTCTCAGTGTCTTTCTTTTACTTCCATATGCCTGCTAATTCTAAGAACTCAGTCTTTTCTAGGTTCTCAGGGTAGAGGGAGTGAATTAACACACCCGTCAACATTATCTAAGCTTATACTTTGTAGCTGAAATCTTGGAATAAAGTATTTTTTTTTTAATGCTATGGCCACATAAAGAGTATAAGGGAAGATGGAAAAATAATAGGAGATAGCTAAAATTTGTGGTAAATGTTAGAAATTATTTCCAGATTTTGAGTAGCTCACTTTAAGGATTTCTGAGAATTTTGTGTTGACTTTGGGCCTGTGTGCAGGGGTCTTGGGTAAATTTCACTCTTTATATAGCCTTTGATCTTTCTTTAAAGAAGATTTAGAGTTAAAGAAATATCCTGAACTTGGCCAGCCTATAAAAACATGGGAATTCTTAATTTCTTTTAACCAGTTTGAATGGCTGAAAGAATAATAAAGATTTCAGCAATACTTGCTACAGGGCCCATGATTCCTGAAAAGAGGCCAAAATCTGAATGAATGAAGTAGATGATTGATGTGGTTCCTAAACAATCTGAGAAAGTAATAGATTCAGTATAGCTTTTACCAGTATTCCCCAGGCACAAAAGGAAGACATAGCTAATAGAACTCAAACTATAAACAAAAGTTAGAATTTTAATAAAAATGGGGCAAATTTTTTCATAACACACTTGTGATACTAATGCTGTTACCAATTTTGTTACTAATGCACATTGACATGTTATAGGATATTCTGAGCCTTCTCGCCTTTCTTCCTCCACTCTGTGCCTGGTGTTTGACATTTATGGACTGAATCAACTAGGTTCTCACGCCCTGTGAGTTCTGTTTGGTTCAAGCAATGGGAGGTACCAGCAGAATATTAGAGGATAAAAGAAAGCATGAGTTGTGTTATTTAAATCTCTGATTGTTTGCTTGCCAAGCCCATGTTTTCATATGTTGCTTTTCTTTATTTGAGGTCTTTTTCTTTTTGGGTGACCTCTTCAACTGTACAGGTCTTTCTGATTTCTGATAACCCTATGTCTCATCAAGCCAAGGTGTGGAAGTAGCGTCACTCTTTTAACCTTGTCCATACATTTATGACTAGTCATCAGTGTTCTGACAGGCTCCTGACTGATGCTTATGAATTGACTTGACACATGATCATTGTGTCAGGTGAAAAGGGCTAGTGGTGAACTGTTATGATTTGGATCAATTTTCCCCAAAGATGCTTTTGTTGAGGGCTTCATCTCTAACCTGTGGTGTTATTGGGAGATGGTGGAATCTTTGAGTTCAGACCTAGTTGGAAGTCTTCTGGTCATATGGGGATATGGCCCTGAAGAGGATATTTGAATCCCGGCCCCTTCTTTCTCTCTCTTGCTTCCTGTCACAAGGTAAGTAACTCCAGCCACCCTGTACTCCTGCCATGATGTGCTGCCTTGCCATAAGCCCAAAAGCAACAGAGCCAACGGACCATGCACTGGAACCTCCAAAATTGTGACCCAAAATAAAGTTTTCCTCTTTTAAACTGATGATCTCAGGGACATGTTGCAGTAATAGAAAGCTGATTAACATCTGGGTTAACAGATATCATGTGCTTATTGCATAACAGACAGAACGGATGACACAACAAAAGTTAGCATAAATAAATACAATTAGTTTACAGTTTCAATGGTTTGTATTGGTTTTTTGTTATGGAAAAATTTCCTTTGCCTTTGGGTTCATTTGTAATATGCTCATAATTTAGATTGCCTTAGTTGTAAATTGCAATGGAGCGTGCATCCTGGTTACCTTAGAGATTACATCTCTTCAGTAGAAAGTGGCAATTATGTCTGCAGGGGAAATCAAAAATAGTATCTGTTTGAGTATCACCCCAGGAAGATACAAAGGTGGGGATTTTTTCCTAGGGATGGATCATCAGATGTGGCTTCCCCTATGTTACATAGACTCATAGTCTCACAAATCCCAATATGTGATTCCTTGGGGAATAGCTTCTAATTCATTTGTTATTTTCACATCCTGGAAGACTAGTAAACCTGGAGTTTTTGATTTAAATATTGTTGAATTAAATGGTTATTTGAGAAAATAGACCTATGGATAAATAGAATAAATAGATGGTAAAACATATAGTAAATACAATATATAATTATGTAGCATGTAATCACCTCTCTGGTTGTTAAAGGCCAAACAATAGTATACATCATGAGGCAAACATTAAGAGCAAACTGTGTTATTCAAAGTCCTAAGACTTGGAATGCACTCCGCAAGGAAGGAGGTTCACATGCTACCCACTGCCAAAGTAGCCAAGAATAATTTCCTGTCCACTGAAGATTCAGCCTCCTATCGTAGGAAATGCTGCGGACATGGCGCTTTCGCAAATCTGGTGTACTGACAACTGTATGCCCTACAGTTATTTTAATAGCTGTTTTATATTTTCATTACTAAGATCAAACTAAGATTTTTTTCTTCTCCACCGTGATTTTAAATTCTGGTTCAAAGCTGGGATTTCAGAGCTGCCCCTGGCACCGTTTCTTAGGGTAATACTTGTGGCAGAGAGACATTAAGGTGATGCTTGTGGTCTTTTCTTCTGGGTGTCCATATTGAAAATCCTGTCCCACTGCATTTTGCCGTTGATGTTAGTCTCTATCTCTCCCTTTCTGGTTTTAAAGAATCAAGGTGCCATGTTGTCAGAGGCCCGTGGAGAATGGTCAGGGAACCGTATACAGCTCTTGGATCTGAGAGGATCCTCTAACCAATGGCTAACAAGAAGCTACTGCCCCTGTCACAGCCAGAAGGGAGAGAATTCTGCTAACAACCTGAGTGAACAGGAAAGTACAAGCCTCCAGTTGAGATCTAAGGCCTGGTTGATACATTGATTGCTGGGAGAGAACCCTACTAAGTCATCCCCAGACTTAGCCATGGACATCACGAGATAATAAAATATGCATTATTTTAAGCTGCTGAGTTTGTGCTGATTTTGTCCACAGCACAGAAAATGAACACAGTCACCCAACACAGAAATAGTTATTAAACATTGACTGAGCACCATGAGGGAAGCATTCTTCACAGTATTCAAAGACTACAGAAGAGGGGGCTGGAGAGGTGGCTCAGCAGTTGCAGCGCTTGCCTGGCATGCACAAGGACCCGAATTCAAACCCCAGCACCACATACACAATGAAATTTTGGAGCAACAAAGGCCATGTGAAAAACTAAATAAATTGTTTCTCTCTTTTAAAAAATTAAAGAAAAAAGACTATGGAAGAGATAAATAAATCCATGCACCTAAGGCAGCTTATGATGGACAACTTCTAATACAAGTATCTAAAAAAATCAGATGGGAAAAGATTTTTTCTTCCTTTCACATTCAAACACGGACTATTTACAATGTCTAATGACTATTGTTCTTTAAATGGATATGAGAATACAGCAGACTCTACAATAGATTTACAGAATTGCACTGAAGTTTTTTTTTTTATCAAGGCCCATGACATTTGATATCATATGTATGTTTTACCATTCTGCCCTCCAGATAAGGAACTGCCAATCTCTGCCGTGTGAGAACATGTATCCTTGTTGTTACATCCTGTAACATCAGATAGAGAAAAACTGCACAAAACTCTGCAATGCTAAAAGAAAATCTGGGATTTGCCCGCGTAGTCACTACCCGTTATTCCACAGCACCGGGAATCTCTATCAACTCTGTCAACTCTGTATCACACAGCTGGTACTGCCTTAGGTGGGTTTTTCTTTTCTTCTTCTTCTTCTTCTTTTTTTTTTTTTTTGCAAAACTTTGTTTCTAAACTTATTTTATTTATTTATTTTGTTACCAGAAATTTAACCCAGGGTCACTTAAGCACTTAGCCACATCCCCAGCTCACTTTTTAAATTTTTATTTTGAGACAGGGTCTCACTAAGTTGCTTAGGGCCGCACCAAATTGCTGAGGCTGGCTTTGAACTTGCCTCAGCCTCCCAGGCTATTGGGATTTCAGGCATGCACCACTGCACCTGGCTTGTGTCTGAACTTTTTGAATGAAACATAAACACCACAGATCTTACTAATAACGGTAGAAAGAAAGCGAATTAAAGAGAGGGATACAGAGAGCACAGATACTAATTATTTTTTTTAAAAAAAACATTATGCAAGAATGTTTGAAAACTCTTGCCATTCTCACCTCCAAACATCTGAGTCTTTAGGAATTAATATCAAAGTAACAAAGCAGTAACTAAACCCTGATGTATTATAAAAAGCTCCTTAGCAATAATTAATATTATGGTTGACTGGCACTGGCATTAATACTGGAAACAGAGAAAATAAATGTGGCATGAGAGTACCCCAGAGTGCCACTGTGACATTGTTGATCCTGTCATGGATCCTTGATGATAGCAAGGATGTGATCACTCAAAAATCACACCTAATAATAGTCTTCAAATATGGAAGAATTCTGATTCCCTGCTGTATTTGGTAACAGTTGATGTTAAGAGAACAGTATATTTTTTTCTGCTTAGGTAGAATGGATTCTGTGTTAGGTGCATCCTGCAGTTTAACCAGCATCGTGGATAGATGGTGTCTTGAATGCTCCTCAACCTTAGGCTCTTGGCTACTGTACTCTTGTCCTCTTGATGCCCCCTCATCCTCATAAGCAGAAGCTGGTACAGATAACAAACATTTTCCTATAGCAAGTAAACCGTAAACTATGGAAACTCATAGAGGAACAATAACTCCCTTTGGAAGTTAAGAGGTGACAATACAAAATAAACAACTGTTTGGTCCATTGCTATCACTTCATTTCTTTCTGGAAGCATTTATTACTTGAGTTTCGTGAGCAAAGTTGATATTTTTAAATAAAACTCCTCCATGATCCCAAGATAACTCTTAGTTCTCACAGTCTAGATGGAAATGTGTCCATGTTGTGCAATTTAGATTCCTTCTCTTGTATAAGACTCCAAATGTTTCTCAATAACAAATCCTTACTTTAACTGTGTCCTGAAGAAGGCCATCTAATAGCTCATTTTTTTCCTTTCTGAACTTTTTTACCCATTAAATATTGCTTTATAAAAATATATGTGTTTACTTGGAATGAGATCCCAATCAATCCATAAAAAATTATCCTATTTTTCTAGAAATACTTTCTTGGGAATAATTCAGAGAGGAAATAAGGTGTGTTTATCTATGGCAAAAACAATACAGATGTACAGCAACCATGTTAAGTTTTCTGCCATCTTTATCAATCACACTATTTACACTGGAGGCAATCTGAAGAAGTTAGGAACCTAGATGGTTATATTAACACGATGAAAGTATGTTTCTAAACACATTAAGCCTCTTGCTTCTCAAGCAAGATGACTGCTTAAAATTTTATGTTCAAACAGGCATAGATTATGTAAAGTTTAGAGACATAATAACATACATCATGAGATTCAATTATTTCAACCTTTCTCCACAATCACCTTTTATCATTTCTCATTATTAGGAATACAAAATAGAATTTTTCAATAGAGGGGAAAGTCTTCTTATATTCTGTGTGCCCATGTATGTAAATCTGTGTACATGTGAGTAAATGTGTGTATGAAGGAGGAGAAAGAGGATCCTTTGTTGACTTTATTCAACATTCTAATAATTGAAAGTCAGCTTACTTAAAAATAAAAGAATAAAACTGATGTATTTGAATGAAGTTAATCAGAAGTAATTATTTTTTAAAAATTAATCATGCAGGAATCTATTTTATCTTTTCTCTAGCACCTTCTTTTTTTAAAGTTTGAAGAGACTGGAGTCTCAAAGGAACTGCTCAATATGTATTTGGATATAATAATTATTCTTTCTTGACTTGTTTAAAGTTTAAAGGCATAATGACATATGTCTCAAGTATACTCAGGCCAACTCAGATGAAGCACAGATTTGACACTATCACCAGAAAAGCAAGGGACACACAGGAAAAACAAAAAAATGGAAACAAAACAATTTTTTTTGTTTTGGTTATGAAGAGGAATGCCAATAAAGGGAAGAAATGAAGGACCTGGGCTTTTTCCATATTAAACAACCATAGACAGACAGAATTGTATCCTCAAGACACTTGTGGCAGGATTTGAGGAATCCCTCTGCTGGTTGTCCAAGGAGGAAATAGTTGTAGGATTTTCACTGAATTGCTCACAACTGCCTTCCCAAAGTTTGTCCAAGGCTCAGCTTGAGACATCTCACTGTATCCCCTCTCAACAGTCCTCATTCTCTGCAAAGTAGCAATGACTCTTGAGGTCCCTTAAATATTTGTCTCCTCCATTAAACATTTACTCCACACCAGTGTGGATAAATTCACTGTGAACATTCATCCCCAGGTATCTGCATTGAAAAATTACGTTTCTCTAAGGAAAACAGTAAGGTATATTTGTAATATACATGAGGTGCGGAGAGAGTTCTGGGTTCCAGTACCAGCTTCTTTTCTCTTTTGTGTCACCTGAGTCACATAACTGTGCTTTTCTCAGAATCATTTGGAAATGGGAACAATTAGATATTCCTCATGTGATCTCTTGGGAGCTACATGAGATAAGGTATGTAAAACCACCTACACTAGTACTAGTAAAATATGGGAGAGGATCCCTGTTTATTCCTCTAGAGAAATGTAGGGCATGTGCAGCAGGTATTATACTGAAAGGCATTTTCCTGTACTCCAGATATAGAGCCATGAGGGTGATGACTAAAGCTTCTTTTTTTTAAATGATGGGTTAATCTACCCCCAAAATAACTTTTAAAATGGTAAAGTTGAATCACAAGTACAAACACCTGCAACAATTTTTGCAAAATCATTTGTGTATCTATCTCATGGGACTTTAGACAGGAGCCTGTAAGAAGCCAGAATCTAAGCCTTCCAAGTTTTATCATTCAGTAATGTTGACCAAATACTTTCTGATTGACAACTTGTCCAAATGCCACAGTACTCTTGTGAGTTGGTAGTATTGTACTTATTTTAAATATGAAAATACTGAGGCTCAGGGAGATTAAGTGGTTTTTAATGGTGGTGTTGGGATTTCACCCAGTATTTTGGATTAAGTCATTGGGAGTTTTTCCTCTGTAGCTGGGAGAACTCTGCTCTATGGGCATGAAAACTAATGGTTATGAAAAATAGCAGGAGTGATGGCTTGATACATAATAAGTCAGAAGTAACCAAAAATGTCCCCCAACACTTCATTTATTAACGAGTGCTTCTATCTTGCCACTAAATGATTATCACATTACAGTCACCAAAAACGAATGAGCATCAAAACCAACCCTGAACCTAGAATTTCACTTCCCCAAAGTGCCATGGTTGTTTAGAACTTTCTACTTGTATCTTTATGCCAGTGAAAAGGGAGGTTACCTTCAATCTTTGTGGTTTATACCTTGGGCGAAAATCTCATTTCTACAGTTTCCTTGGTAAATCTTTACGTTATTATAATCAAGATCCACACTACTGTTAACCTTTCCTTTACCATCAAGTGGCAATTACAGGATAACTACAGGGTAATTCTCTGGGCTTTGTATCCCTGAATGTGGGAGTGATTTGAACTGTTCTGACTACAAATTTGAATTGTTTAACATACAGTTTCTGTGAATTAGAACTACATTTTAATAACTTATTTCACCTCCCTAAATGCACGATTTTAACTTCTTTTAGATGTCAAGTGATTTCATGAGTACAGAAAATTTAGAACACTAGAAAGAAATCTGAGAATAAATCAGGAAACATTTTTCTTCATTCAAATATGGCTTAAATTGAGTATAAAGCAAGATTCTCAGAAACATCAAATAATTGCACGATGACTAGAATTTTTCTTTTTCAATGAAATAGATAAAAATACTCAATGCTTCCATTTTTAACATGTTCACAGTCTCATTTCAATGTACTAAATTGTCAAATAAGCTAAATAGCAAAAATCAAAAATGGAACTTTCTCCGTCTACTATGTGTTACTACACTTTTATTTTTCCTTTTCTCTTGAGTGCACTTACTATATATGTTAATGACTCCCTCCCTTTATTCATAAGACATCCCTTCTTTCTTCCTACTTATTATTTCTCTCTTAGCTATCTGCTGTTCTTTAGATGATTAACTTTTCTCTTTCTATTTCATTAATGGAAGGTTCTCTTATCATCATCCCAACCCATCTCATCCCATGGATTTCATATTGTTCAGACTTTAGTGCTAATAACGATTCCACATGGTGTAGAGTTGTTGAAACAATTCAAACACCCACTGACCTATTCCACAGATGAACTGGAGGCACAATAGAATAATTACATGTGCATCTTGTAAAAACAATTACCGTGTGTAAATTCACTCTATAGATTCATACTCACTCTTGACAATAGAAACATAACAATTGCCTTGGACTTCAAATTTCACTCCATCCTTAATGTCTTTATATCTACCAACTATATGTATACAGAAAATACATCCTGTTTTTTTAAGACTCCAAATAATTTAAAATTACTGAAAGTTCACTATTATTCCTCAAGCTCCATGATAAAATTGATAACACTTTTTTAAAAGAAGCCACAGAATAAAAGTAGAATAGAAACATTTTTAAGTAATAAAACAAAGAAAATTTGAAAGCCAGGAAAAAACCCGAGCATGTTTTAAATCTTACTTGTTCTTTAGATCCCACGGGTGTTCACCAGACGTCTCCCTAAACAAAGAAGAAATGTGACAACAATTAAAATGAAAATGATGCTACTGAAATTCTGCTAATTACGTGATGCATGTTTATATTACTTAACTAGGGGAAAATGTCAAATTCCAACAAGAAGTGAAATTTGGTATATTTTGGCATTTTCCTTCACACTCCTTGTCGTAAATAGCAGTTTAAAACATTTCTTTTAAAACAACAGGAAGCAAAATATGTTAGGATTTTTCTGGAAGGAAGAAGAATGATAGTTTAAAAATATTCAGTGTACTTCATAATCAAAATTATATGTGATGTGAAATAAATAACATATATAACATCAATATTATTAAATAAAAAATTTTGTGTTGGATATATCCATGAAAAATCCAGACAAAAAGGAACATTATTTGCATTGTCAACTTTTGTTAAGATTTCGTTTTTTTGGTAAGTGTATATAAAGTGCACTGAATTGCTTTGAGTAACATCACAGGCTTCCTAAAATGACAGAATCTTCTATGCTATGAAAATGTTTGTTGAAAAGTGGTGACGAATTTTGATTTTAAAATTCAGCTGAGGAAAAGACTAGTTAAAATTTTAATTAGAAACCTGGAATATATTATTATTGATAGAATTATTTAGTAGGATTGAGAGTTACAAGACCATTAAGGTGTTGTAGTGTTTTACGACTTCTATATTTTATAAGTCACTTTACAAACTGGACAACCATCTACACATCTTCCTAATAATCGTTGTTATATTATTCACTCTACGTTTCTTTTTTCATTTTGGAATAATGAAAAATGGAGAAATTAATTTTAATTCTATGTGAGTAATTTAGGTAAGTGGAGGTGTCTATTTCACTAAATTTTTGGAAAATGCCAAGTGATTTGAGTGACATAGAGAACAGCAATGATGGTCTGTAGACATGGGTGGGAAAGGGAAAAAAAAAGAAGCATTAAAATGTCCACAGATAAACTTTTAAAATTTATGGCTACATTTGTTATCATGATTTTGGGAATGACTTTATAGGTACATACATGTGTCCAAACCAATGAAATAGTTTGTTTAATGTGTGTAGCATATTATTTGTCATTTATATCTTTATAAAGCTCTAAAAAAACTGTATAGCATTTCTAGATTTATAGCTCTAAAAAGCTTTATATGCAAAATATTTGTTTAACATAGAACATGATAGGTATGGATTAACCCTTGAAAAATTAATAGGGATAGTATTGCTGCAATGTTTATTTTAAATGATTATTTGGTTGCTGTGTGAGGACCAGGTTGAGGACATAGTGATTAGAATTGGTGGTCAAATTCTGTAAGGAGGCTTGGATCACTATATTGGCAATGGTGATAGAGGTAACTAGATTGATTTCTGACAGTTTGTAAGTACAAGGCAGAGACTCCCCTGAGGGTACTGTAAAGGTAAGTCAGAATAAAGAACCAAGAATGATGGCCAGGTTTCTGGCTTGTGCAAATGGATATATGTGGGTCAATTTCCTGAAATGCTGCAGATTTGGAATATAAGATTTGAGGAGAAGGGAAGAGTTCCATTTTGGACATATTATGTTTGAAATGCCTGTGAGTCAACCAAATGAAATGTTAAGTTGGATAAAAATTTCTAGAATTTAGAGGAAAAGTTCAAATTACACAAGCAATTTTGATAATTTCCAGTATACAAATAAGCATGAACAGCTGCCGTGGAATAGAGGCATAGGTTATTGAATGGGGCATAGATAGAATAATCTAGAATTAGAATAGTATATGACTTATTGGCTTGTATGTTTATACTCCCTCAATCTCTTAAATAACCAGAGTGATAGTGAAAAGGAATTCTATGAATTCTATGAGACCCAAGATAATTATAATGATTTCTTATGCTCAAGTATTTATATTTAAAAGCCCACAATATAGGTAGGAAAGAGAAAAGCAATACTTTAGCAATTAATATAAATTTCTTCCAGTTTAACCTTCAAATAATGCTTAATGAACCTTAGATATCTACTTAATTCTTTAAAAATTTTTAATCACCCTAAAGTACATCTCTTAAATAAACTTGCTATATCTGTATTTTATATATATGCTTTTCCAGTGCTATAGGAAGCAAAGTATAGAGCTTTACTGAAAATTTTCAAAGTGAACAGTGTTTGCAGAACTTGAAAGTCCTTTCCTTGCATGTTCACAGAATGTGGAAAAAGCTGATATGATTTTCTTTTTCTTTCTTTTTTTTTTTTTTTAAAGAAAGAGTGACAGTGAGAGAGAGAAACAACTTTATTTAGTTTTTCACATGGCCTTAGTTGCTCCAACACTCAGTTGCTCCAACACTCAGTTGTGTACGTGGTGCTGGGGTTTGAACCCGGGTCCTCATGCTTGCCAGGCAAGCGCTGAAACCGCTGAGCCACCACTCCAGCCCCAGTGTGATATGATTTTCTAAGGTAGTTATAAAATTTATACTTTGATGCCCCCAAATCAGATGCTCTTAAATAATAATAGAGATCCATCATAGAAGCAGAATAAGCAATACTGAAATTGTAATTTATTATTATAAAAGGAAATAAAATGTGGGAATTTCATTGCTAGTACAAATGATGTTCTTCAGGTAGTGCTCAGTTTGAATATGATCCACTGGAGACTTGTTTTGTTAGTTTCCATTGGTTTGAGCACTTTGGGAATATTGAGTAGTCATGTAACCTTGCTAAATTCTTGTTTCTTTGTTTGTAAACTATAAATTATACAAATGACTTCACAGAGTTTGGTGGGTATAAATGATACAAAATACATAAAATGCTTTACACAGTGCATGGTACTATAGAGTAAAGGAATAGCACCACCACCACAATAATAAGACATCACAGTGAAAGGGGGCACCTGACAGGACACAAGTGAAATATTTAGTGAACTGAATTTGCATATTATATTTAATTTCACTTAGAATTTTTCCAAGTCATTAATAAGGCCCAGAAATGTCACAAGTTCTTATATATAGATGAAAGAAGATAAATGAAAGATAAATGAAAGAAAAATGGATCTCTTCTTTTTTCTTTTTCTACTTATAAATTTTGAATGTGAGTTATTAGCACACACAATGGAAATGAAAGGTTTAGACCTACTCCTGTGGTATTATCTGAATTTAACCAAAATTTTGAAACATGTTTCTCCTATCTAACCCAATGCCTCTCTTTATATATAATTGGTTCTTTAATCTTAAAATTTATTTTCTTTTCTATACTCCTTGTGATTTTGCTTATTTTTCTTTATCTCATATTTTATCACAATTTTATAACTGGGTTTTATTTTTCTCTGTATAAAATTAATAAAAATTTCCATTTTTATAAAATAACTTAATAGTCACTGTTGAAAATATACAAAATATATTACAGAAAAAAAGAAAAAACCCTGAAAGTCATCTATAGTGACTGAGAGATAACTGCTATTCTCTTTTTGATCTCTCTTCTATGTGTTAGTATATATTTTATAAGTTCGATAATGGTATCATGTTCTTATTTTTAGTTATTGTTTTATAAATATTTATAAATGATTTGAGTTATTTTTCATTGGTAGATGCTGCATAGTTATTTTAAACTTTAATTATATGGATGAAACATATTTTGTTAGATCAGTCAAAGAGACTGTGGTTATTTCTCCTTCTCCTCCTCCTCCTCCTTCTTCTTTTTTTGTAGTTCTGGGTTTCAAACCCGGGGCCTCGTGTATATGCTAGACAAGCACTGTGCCACTAAGCTACATGCCCATTCACACACTCTCTCTCTCTCTCTCTCTTTTTTGATTCAGCCCAGGGGTACTCTACCACTCAGCTATAACCACAGCCCTTTCATTTTTTGAGATAGGGTCTAAGTTGCTAAGGCTGGCCTCCGTCTTGTGATCCTTTTGCCTCAGTCTCCCAAGTCACTGGGATTTGCAGGTGTGCACCACCAGTTCCAGATTTCCTTTAACTTGAATAACAGCTCTATGATAAGCATCCTTAAGGCTGTATATTTGCATGAATCATGACTAATTCTTAGGATGAACTGTTGGATTTAGATAAGCCTGAATAATAAATTACAGTAATACCAACTGCCAAATTTTGCTTCATAAAAGGTTATAACATTTAACATTCTTACCAGCAAGATATGAGAGTGCCTACTTCCCCTCACAGGTCTATAGTAAATATTATCACGCTTTGTTTAATGTTTGCCAATATGACAAACCAAAGTGTCCTTTATTATTTTAGTGTGTTTTCATGTTTTTTTTTTTTTTTGTATAATTGTTAGCCTGGTTACCTGTTAGAGCAAATGTCTTTTTTCACAATTTCTTGCAATAACTTTTTTATTTTAAGGATATTAATGGTAAAGATTAAAGAAGGGGCTGGAGTGGTGGCTTGATGGTTATGGCGCTTGCCCAGCATGCACAAGTACACGGGTTCAAATCTCAGCACCCACATACACAGGTAAGTGTCAGAGCAACAAAAGTCATGTGAAAAACTCAATAAAAATTGATTCTCTCTCTCTCTTTAAAAAAAAAAAAGATTAAAAAAGACCAAGGATGACTTTAACACTTCTAGAACTGACAATTGCCAAGATTTACCAAAAACCTCAAGAGAAAGTTAAACATCATTCTTAGTTCAACTACATGAAAAAGTGATCATAAATAGATGAAATCATTTGTGCTTTATTTGCATTGCTCCATTTTCATTCAAATTTGAATGAGTGTTACATTTAGCTTATGTTGTTTCATCCCTCACAAATTTTTTATATTATTCACAACAATATATTTTTATTCTCTATTATGCCCATTATGTTTTACTTTTTTCCCCCTAAAATAATGTGAACATGTGTTTCCTTTATTACCACCGAAGAGCAAGATGTTATAACTAAATCTTATCGTTTTGTCCAAAGAGAGAGGCCTGATTAATATAGCTCAATTTAAGAAGGGAATCTTTGTGGAAGTTTTTCCTGTACTCAGCCAGGTTGCCAAATGTGTTGTCCCAAAACTGATGTCATTTCATAGAATGAGACTGAGTTAGCAGCTAATTGCTAGTGGAATCTCAGGGGAATTCAAGTGCTGATATGCACTCCTAAGTTTATTCCTCCTGCGTCTCACATATGCATTCTTATTCCTTGACAGTAATTAGAAAATTAGGAACTTATGTAGTTTCAACAATGTAACAATATTAAGCCAGCTGATGTCCACTAATGGTTAGCAAATAAGTGTGTCTTACTAACACTGAGAACTGTAATGAAATATCATACATCAGTATAGCAGGTTTCTTTCTCTTTTCTTTCTTTTTTTTCATGATGCTGGGGATCAAACTCTGGGCCTTGTACATGCTATGCAATACCCTACCAATGAGCTACATGCCCAGCCCAATCACTATAGTATTTTACAATCTGTACATCAACTCATGTAACCATCAATAACTGGGTATTAGGTAAGCAAGATACTGTGGGGGGGGGAGGGGAGTGAGCTTTGTAGATCTATTTACCAGCCAGATGATGTAGGACAAGTTGATTAATTTCTCAAAAAGTTCATTTTCGCCAATGAATACATGAGAAAGTGCTCTAAATCTCTAGTAATCAGAGAAATGCAAATGAAAACCACATTAAGATATCACCTTACGCCAGTCAGAATGGCAAAGATGAAGAAAATAAACAATAATAGATGCTGGAGGGGCTGTGGAGAGATAGGCACACTAACACACTGTTGGTGGAGCTGCAGACTGGTACAGCCCCTCT